>JAJJMB010011049.1:542159-666754 GCA_023531105.1 Papaver atlanticum
AAAAAATCCTTCACAAGCCCGAGTTGAACGAACTTTACTCACCACTTTCACTACAACTTTAAAACCACATCAGTTACCAAACAGATTCGTTGTTCCTTTGCTGTTTGGAATACGATCAAAAGGAATTGTACCAGTGCGTGACTCATCGAAGTCGGAAGCGCAGGGATACTGAGGAAACTAAGTGAACAAGGGGTAGTTGCTTGGTCTCAATTATACGCAGTTGGTGTAGATTTTGTATAACGGCTTAATTATGAGAGTATTCAATTCTGGACTAGGTCCCGGGTTTTTTATGCATTTGCAGTTTCCTCGTTAACAAAATCTTGATGTGTGATTTACTTTTGTTTTCCGCAATTATATTTGTTTATAAAATTTAAAGTAAATTGCACTTTACGTTAACTCCTCATTACTTGATAGTGATCCTATAGAGTTTGGTTAAGTCCGAACCTATTATCAAGTATCACAATTTGGTTGTCGTATTGTCTCGATCGTGTATCCATAGACAATCACATAAAGTGTGAATACCGAAGTTGTTATATTATCTCGAATTTGACCATAAACAATCACACTTGGTAAGAGGACTTATTGGTTGAAACAAAAAGATTGTGGTGTATTTGAAGTTAATTTGTTGATAATATATTTTCTTCTTGTGTCCAAGAAATGAAGTCTTGGACACTTAGGAAACCAGTAATTTAGGAAACTAGTGGAGCTAGTGGAACTTGGTCACGAAGTATTATAATTGAACCTCAAGTATTCATCAATTCTAAATAGGGTGAGATGATTCTTGAGAAAGCTATGGAATTCACAATGAAGTTGTGACAGATTCCATCCCACCTCTTGGGGTGGTTATCTTGTGAAGAGTTTTTCATGGTGAGTCTAAGGTTTCTTCTTGAGCGCTTAAGATACATCCTTGGTGAAGGAGAGAGAGAAAGGTGAGGCTATCATGAGTGTTTTTTGTATCTAGCATAAGGTTACAACAAGAGGAGTACTGTTCTTCAAGGCTTGTATGTAATCGCATCAATGGGGCTGCGATGCTAGATAGTAAGATAGGGGTTGAGTCAAGGTTGTCTTCTAGACATGGGTTGTAATGCTAGAGATACATAGGTGACTGACACACAAAGTGTTCTTGTATTTGTTCTTCAGAGTTTTTTCATTATCAATGGAAACCGTCATCATCGCAAGTGGACGTAGGCACATTTCCGAACCACTATAAATATCGTGTCGTGGTATGCTTTTATTTTTTTTCCGTTAATCGTTATATGATTATTTGCTTTGATATATCTATTTGTGGGATGTTTATGTTTGCGACTGTTAGAGCATCGGATGTAAGTAGTCAGACCGTTACCAAGGTTAAAACCCAACAAGTGGTATCAGAGCCATGTTTGGCTTGGTATGGTTGACTTGAAAGGATATTCGATGGCGTATGTGTTCAGGAAGTTAGGATGGCATCGGAACAAGCAGAGATTAAAGGAAATAATATTCTTGTACTCTTAAGTTCAAGTGAAATATGGTGATTCAATGCGGTCTTTCAATAAGGCATTGAAAGGGGAATACCTTATAGATTTTGGAAGGATGTTAATCGGGAAGAACGTGATTTGCAGGAGTGTTATTTCTTTAGAAGTAACAATGTTCATCGCTTTCGATTCAGAGGTGGTAGTCTGTTAACGTACTTCTTAAAATTTCAGTAAGTTAATGAGTGACTTAATGATGCGGGATAAGTTGTTAAAGACAAAGAACAAGATATAATTTGCTACTGTGTTGTTTTCTGAATATATATATACCATAGGCCGATACAATTGAATGTGATCGAATCAACGGTTGTATCTAAACAACGGGAAAAATATGGAAATAATAAATCCAGATATAAAGGATTATTCAAAGCTAAGTCTGGCAATTCCTAGTGTCATGAAGAAGGATACTGGAAGAAAGTTTTTTCGAAGCGTAAAGCCAATGAGAATTGTGAGTCAAGTACGGTGATAGTTGTAAAAGAAGGATATTCAGGAGAAATATGGGCGGAGGTCACTTGTAGTGAACTTTGTGAAATATGGTTCTTGGATTTAATTGTTCCTTTCATGAGTCCCAATTGGGTATGGGTTACTTCTTACTGGTATGTAGGAGGTGAAACTATATTACTCGGCAGTAATTATGCCTGTGGTATAGTTGGGATCAGAACAATTCAAAATCAATAATCATGGGGGTAAAGTAAATCCTAGGGACACATTCCTGAGTTGAAGACTTGACATCACTAGGAATTTCGGAATCCAAAGGTTACAGTAATGTAACGGAAGTAGATTCGCAAAGGTGCTGAAGTTAGATTTTCAGTTGGATAAGAAGAGACAAAGAAAAAAAAATTGTTTCTTATGAGGTGGTATAGTAGTAAGTGCTAGGTGGAGCTTGTGTGGGAATCGTAAATAAAGTTGATTTTAGTTCTTCAAGACCTTAATATAAATGTATGGGGCATGTAAGTGAGAAGAAACTAGATGACGTGTTTGCGAAACTTAAAGTTTATGAACGTTGAGTTTATGGAAAGGAGTTTGGCAAGGTTTTCACTATACGGTAAGTATGGTGGGGGTGCGCTCTGGAAGGATATATGGTGCATTCATTCGAATGAATGAGGGAATACTTTAAGAGAAAGTATTCAAGGAGAGAGATTCTTTATTGATCTGCTGTATGACGACTTATCAAGGAGAGTGTGGTTGTACGCCATGATGATTGGTAGAGTTGTGAAAAGATAGTGCAAGAGACTATGGTGGTAAAGACCTAGACTGGTAATAAGGTCACAGGAGTTAAATTGATTAACTGTGGGACTCAGTGTATTGAGTCTGTGAAGAAGTATTGTCAGCTTCATGCGTAGTAATGCATTTTACAGTAACAAAGAAATCTCAATGTATAGAGAAGACACAGTGCATGTTAGTGTTACCTAATAAAAAAAAATTGGGTAATGTTTGGTGAGCTGGTGTAGAAATGGTGTGTCATCTTAATAATGGTTTACCAAAAATGTCATCATCAAGTTGAATTCATCTACAATAGGTGAAGTGAAGTCTTTGTTTATCCAAACAAAGAAACTTCAACTTGGGTGGAGGAATTGTAAAACGGGTATGTGGGAATTTATTTCACATGTAATTTATATGTTAATTATATATAGATCAGGTGGAGGTTCAAATTGGTGAATCTAGGCAACAACGAAAGGAAAATTTCCTAATGAACAACGGAAGCCCAATGACGTAAGGTCTCCAATACAATCAGAGAACTTTGCAGCGGAAAGAAGGTCGATGGGTGTTCATGTGAAAGGAAGAAACTCCGAGTACGAGAGGCGTACGCCGTAGTTAAGAAGATTGATAGTCAAGGGTTATGCACGAGGAAGGTATTGCTTACAAAGATCCTCTCTGGTGGTAAGAATACATAAATCCATACATTGTTGACTATGGTGGTGGTCTATGGTTGTGCACAATTCGAAGACAACTTCTTATATGGTACTCAATTATGGAGTAAGAAAAATTCATCTCAAATGTGTTATTGCACAAATGAAGGAATTGTATCAAGGTAATGAAATTATCGTATAGGCGATGGTTCACAGTATGATGAGCTTTAAGAGGAGTAAGACTTGAGAGAAGATATGATCGTAGATCATGCTTCAAGGTGAGATGAACTCCAGTAAAGCAAGACTCATGGTAGAGATGGGCTCAAGATTTTTTGCACAATGATAAGGATCCATGGATTGATTGTTTGGTGCGTAATTTGAGTCATGCTCCATATAATTTGATACATTCAGGATGGTTAGATTTTAAAAATATGACATGAGGGGTTAACTTAATATAAACTAACAAGTAGTGATTTTTCTATACATGGATTATATGCTTATTTCTGCGAAGAGCATGGTGGATATTGAGAATTTGGAGCCTCAATTTAAGTATAGAGTTTGGTGAGGTACTTGAAGGGTACAGTAGAATGGTTTGGTGTACCAACGGAATGGTGGTGAAGAACTGCCATAATTTTGTGGGTAAATAGATTCCGATGATGGGGTTATGTGGATTGTTTTTGGACCTACAACTGTATATGTTTTTATAGTAAATTGTCTTCCAAGAAGCCGTGTGTCTTTACAATCAGTTGCAGCTCAACTAGCAATGGAATTTGAATTCAATTTGCTTCAACGCTTGATTGGATACTTTGGAGTCAAACAAGAATGCATAGATGTGCATTGTGGTTTTCCAAGTACTGTAGATTTTTTTTTTTGAAGAATGAAGATCTTCACGGAAGAGTAAAACATATGGATGTTCGGTTTCATTTTGTGTGACTTGTTATCTACGGTGGAGAGTTTTCATTATGGAAGACTTACTAGAAGGATAATCTCACAGGCATGCTTACAAAGGTAGCACCAAGGATTAAGTTGATTAGTATTCTACATGATTCATGAAGGTACCGAAAGGTACAAGGTGGTGGCGACGATGAACGTAAAAGGAAGAACGAAGAATGGAGGCGGAGGATTATCAACAAAGGTGGATATTTGTGAAGTTAATTTGTTGATAATATATTTTCTTCTTTTGTCCAAGAAATTAAGTCTTGGACACTTAGGAACCAGTAATTTAGGAAACTAGTGGAACTTGGTCACGAAGTATTATACTTTAACCCCAAGTATTCATCAAGTATAAATAGGGTGAGATGATTCTTGAGAAAGCTATGGAATTCACAATGGAGTTGTGAGAAATTCCATCCCACCTTTTGGGGTGGTTATCTTGTGAAGAGTTTTTCATGGTGAGTCTAAGGTTTCTTCTTGAGCGCTTAAGATACATCCTTGGTGAAGGAGAGAGAGAAAGGTGAGGCTATCATGAGTGTTTTTTGTATCTAGCATAAGGTTACAACAAGAGGAGTACTGTTCTTCAAGGCTTGTATGTAATCGCATCAATGGGGCTGCGATGCTAGATAGTAAGATAGGGGTTGAGTCAAGGTTGTCTTCTAGACATTGGTTGTAATGCTAGAGAGACATAGGTGGCTGACAAACAAAGTGTTCTTGTATTTGTTCTTCAGATTTTTTCATTATCAATGGAAACCGTCATCATCGCAAGTGGACGTAGGTACATTGCCGAACCACTATAAATATCGTGTCGTGGTATGCTTTTATTGTTTTTCCGTTAATCGTTATATGCTTGTTTGCTTTGATATATCTATATGTGGGATGTTTATGTTTGCGACTGTTAGAGCATCGGATGTAAGTAGTCAGACCGTTACCAAGGTTAAAACCCAACAGTGTATTTGGGTACCCTCATCTTTTTACGGTGGGATACCTTTAAGGCTCAACTACATTCAAGTTCGAAGTTAATTGGTAGTAGGCTAGTGTCTGTAGCGGCTTAATACAGTTTGGTATTCAATATGGATTAGGTCCCGGGGTATTTATGTATTTCCGGTTTCCTCGTTAACAAAACTTCTGGTGTCTGCGTTATTTCTTTTTCCGCATTATATTGTTTATCTTTATAATTGAAATATCATAGATTGTACGTTGATCAATCTTAGTAGATACATCTGACCTAGTTTGGTACCGTCCAAGTAATCTTTTTGTGATTAAGTTCACGGACTTGTTTCTCTAAACGTTCTAATTGCCAGAGAGAGAGATATAACTCTACATATTATTCCTTGATTGAGCTTAACTCTTGGAGTGGCATGCAGTTTGTCCATACAGATTACCTAAGAAAAAAGTGGTGGTGTATTTTGGTATCCCCGCGTTTTCAATTGGTATATGAGTAGGCAAACACACTAAGACCTAATAAGTATGTGTTTGAAGCAGTCTGACTATATGGACAGGAGTGTAATCTCGATAAATGTACCGCTAGCATTTGATGTCACAAATTACTTATGATGGAAAATTGCTATGTGTTCCTTTTTACAAGCCCTTGACTTTGAGACATTATTGGATATGATGCACCGACAGTTATCAGAGACGGAAATACTTTTGCAAAGCCATTAGGACAATATAGTGAAACCGAGATAAGTGCTGCAAAGCATAATTCTGATGGGTTAAACGCTATTATCCATGCCATAAGCCCAGATCTCCAGCACAATGTGACATCGTGCACTAAATCTAAAGATGCTTGGGATATCTTAGAAACCGTATTTGAAGGAGATACCTCAGAGAAAGATGCTAGGCTTCAAAACCTAAACTTTGACTGGGAAAATATTTGTATGGCTGATGAAGAATCATTTGATGATTTTAATCAAAAGGTGTCTGGAATTGTTAATGCATGTTATGCGTTAGGGAAGACTATTCCCCAAAAGGACATTGTGATGAAAATTCTCCGATCTCTACCAGCAAGATACGAGTCTAAGAAACACGCCATCATGGAATGGAATAACCTTGAAACTCTTTCCAGAAATACTCTTGTTGGAAAGTTGAAGATCTTTGATCATGAACTGCAATCCAAAGTCGGAAAGGATATTGCGTTCAGGGCACTGAAGAACACTAAAACTCTCAAAAGTGAAAGTGTTGACAACTTTGGGGATAATCTTGTTGATCCTGATCTTTCAGATGAAGATATTGATAACTCAATATTATTGATCAAAAGACAATTTAAAGAACTTCTTAGGAAGAGAAGGAAACGATTCTCCAGAGAAAAACCTCCAACGTCAGCTAAGCAAGATAATCGTATTTTTGCCAAAAACATAGATTTTAATGATACTTATGATGAGGATATGCCATAGTGCTTCAAGTGTAAGGGATTCGGTAACTTTGCTAATGAGTGTCCAAATCGTAAGCAACAAGAGTCTTGCTGCAACACTTGATGAAACATCTGATCATTATGATTCCGAAGAGGAAGATGGTTCAAGTGTAGCACTCTTGGGAGAATATTTTGATAATTGTAGCAATACTCATATCAATCTTGATAATTTAATTGATGACTCTTCATCAAAATCACTGGAGGATGTAATGGATTTTTCTTATACTAATGAAAATTCTGTTAATGCTTCAGGTACTTTGTGTCTAGCTGCAAATGATGTTCCTGAATTAATCTCCAAATTGACATGTCCTTATTGTTCTAGTGAGGGTCCCTGACTCACACAATGTTTCAAGTACAAACATAAACTTAGGTATGTGAATAAAGTGCAACGGAGGGCTAGTCATTTGGAAAATGTGCTTACACTTTTTCAAAAGTCCAATCCTGAGGTACTCAAAGTTAACTGTTCTTCTTCTAAAAGATTGATTGATTCTAAGGAAAAGGTAAAATCTCAGTTAAAGAGAAGAGTCCGGACTAAACGTTCTGTATTGAAGGATATTAATGCCGTGCAGGAATCTTGTGTTGAAATGTTCATCTTATCTCATGTGCCCTTAGAAGAGATAAGAATTGTGCACATCAGGGCTTTGATCAAAATTTGGATATTATTGCTTGGATTTATGTCTCAAGTAATGGTATTGTAAATATTGATCCAAGAAACTTATACGAGGATAAAAATGACATTTTCATTCCATTTTAGGTGTAATGACCCGACCCTCCACCGATACTGTTCCCACTTAGCCACTGCGGTTATCCGGCAGTGTGGGGTTTTTAACGGGCATCGCTATGGTTATCCCGACAACAACTTCCCGGGAGGTCACCTATCCATGTATTGCTCCCACATGAGCACGCTTAACTGCAGAGTTTTCTGCCAACTCTGGAGCCAATCGTGCTGAAAAGTCCTCGATGTTAGGAAAGGAAAAACCATTACTTATATTCCATTCGGCCATCCACTTACGAATATCGGGGTATTACAATACCACCACCTTAAATTGGAGTTGTACCAGACTCCGTAATATATCCTAGCCCAGATCTCCGACATTCCCTACCCCTCATGAGAAGCACCTGAACCAACCCCGTCCAACGTAACTTCCCACCTTCGGCATGTGACACGTTGTCGGCTATGATACCATTTGTAATGACCAGTCCCACCACCGATATTGTCCCCACTTAGCCACTGCGGTTATCCGGAAGTGTGGGGTTTTCAAATGGTATCGGTGGGGATAAGCGCAGTGGCTAAGTGGAGAAAGTATTGGTAGAGGTACGTGTCATTACAAATGGTATCAGAGCCGACGAAGGGTCACCTGCTGAGTCGAGGAAGGTACGTTGGACGGGGTTGGTTCAGGTGCTTCTCATTACGGGTAGGGAACGTCGGAGATCTAGGCTAGGATGTATTCCGGAGTTGAGGACGACTCCAATTTAAGGTGGTTGTATTTTAATACCCCGATATTCGGCAGTGGTTGGCCGAATGGAATATAAGTAATGGTTTGTCATTTCCTAACACCGAGGCCTTTTCAGCACAATTGGCTCCAGAGTTGGCAGAAAATTCTGCAATTAAGCGTACTTGCGCGAGAGCAATCCAGGGATGGGTGACCTCTCGGGAAGTTTCTGCTGGATAACTGCGGCGATGCCCGTTAGAAACCCCACACTGTCGTATAAGCGCAGTGGCTAAGTGGGGATAGTAACGGTGGAGGGACGGGTCATTACATTAGGTTTTATGTATACTAGTGCATGAACTTTTTATGGTTCCGAAATCCTGCATGGTAAATATAATTTTCTTCAAGACTTATATATCTTTCACAAGAAGCTTATCTTGTTGAGCTATATATTTGTGTTTCACAAATCCATTTTATTCTTACGAATCATGGATGCCCCAAGCACAACATCTTCCCGTGAAACCTATGCTCCAATTGTTGTTGATACTTGTCTAACCAAAAAGGAAGATGAGATGTCCTTTCCTTTTGTCTCATCTCTTAAGAGGAAAAGGAATAATCAGAAGAAACCTAGAGCGGATTACTCCAATCAGAAAAGGTTTGAAAATCTTTTTGTAAAACTTAAGAAAACCAAGAAGGAGGTACAGTGACTGAAGAAGATCCTACAGAAATCTCTGAAACTAGAAGATGCTCTTGTCAATCAACAACCAACCAGGTTTGCAGGAACTAACTCTTTCATTCATGAACCGTATGTTCTTATGCTAGTTGTTGATAAGAAGTTTGGAGATGATAAATATTTTTTCTAAGATTTTAAATACTAGGAAACTTCTTGTAAGAATTTATTTTTATTTTGAGAAGGATAATTAGGGTTTGGTATAGCAAAAATTGTGATTACACAAGCTATTTCCAACGTTTTTCATCTTGCATGTTTTTATATTTATTTATTTAATTCTAGAGTTGTTGGAAGATGAACTTGCAGTATGTAATCATTATTGGTTTAATTATTACAAAAGTCTACTGAAATATTTATGCCTTTACGTTTTTGTGAATCAACTAATATTTCATATATGTTGAGAAGTTAAATCTATTATGTTTTATATAAACGGAGAATAGAACAAACTCTTTGAGAATTTTCTCGCAGTATTGATATACTTGTGATCAAACTTTTGTGTCTTTACTGCTTGACACACTCCGTAAGATTTTCTTATGTTTGAGTCATATCGATCAAAAATTATCTTTTTGTCTGTAACTGGCTTAGAGATTTTTAATTCAATTTTTTGATACAAATCCATGTGATTTGTTAATATCCAACAAAATCCTTCTTTTTATAAAGCAAGGTCACCCATATTGTTCTCTTGGGAATGGCATCAAATGGGGGAGAGTTCTTAAATGAACTTGTGCTTCATTGTTATATCTTTGTGTGGAGTGTGGCTGTGGAATTTGAAAGAGGATACTTGTAACTTTTTAATCTCCTAGACGGGCGTTAAGTATTTATTACTATGTGATATCATCTAAAAAAGTTGATATGAGGAGTTGCATTTTAACTATGTTATGATGTGGAATCTCAAAAATTCCTTAAGACTTGACATATCTTTTGATTGTATTCATTACGATCCCGCAATTTTCGTACCTTTGTTAATTTTATTGACAAAAAGAGGGAGAATTATTTGGTAGTTTCATACTACATACATATGGTTTATGGATCATTATGTAAGGGGGAGTGGATCAATAATCTACAGGTTTCACATATTATGCAAAATATGTAAGTATTGATTAAGGGGAGAAACATATCACTGTAGTATTATTTCAGAGTTGGGATACAATTGAACTTTGGAGAAAGGAATAATACTATGTTTCTGTATAACGACAATTGAGAATATTTATTTTCAAAAGTTGTTATCGCTATGGAATCGGTTGTTCAACAACAACGATGCTGAGTTGAACACATTCAGAATCATTGCAGCTTGAATTTACGAAGAGTTCAAGGAGTTGAAGATGCCAAGGAAATCAAGACATGTTGGATTCAAGAAGTTGTGTAATCTTTATTTTTTATCCATATGTATTGATAATTTTGTCACTAAAATTGACAAAAGGGGGAGATTGTTAGAGCATTGCTCGGTCGAACTCACGAGTGTTGCTATCTCAAGCTTGTTGTCAAATTTAGTTGTCAAAACTATATCTTCATTTCTAGTCTACAATTAGTTAAGTCTCGGACTAGGATAGAAACATAGTTGAGAAACAGTGGATTACGACAATCATCATTTGTTCTACTGTTTGAAGGCGAAGATCAACCGAAGCATTTGGAGAACTTCATCAACAAAAAGTAAATGAAGACTGAACCACCTATATCTCAAGTTATATTTACTTTTCTATCATCTGAGACGATATCGCATAACTAATTAGACTAATATGCATAGACAAGAATTTCGAGTCAAGTTTATCTTGATAATTTCTCGAAATATAATGACTAAGCTTAATGAACATTTGTTCATGCTTGATGAATTTCGGTTAAGGACAATTTATTGTTAGGAATCAAAATCGTGATTCAAGTTTTATCATTCGAAAATAGCCTGGAACAGTGATATGTGTCATTGATATTATTCGGGGATGTTTCGAATCGATTTAGATAAAAATATAGAACTACTATAGATTCGGATACAAGACAGTGGTATCAGTCTTACAAACTGGGAAAACTGTTATATGTCTGAACTCGTATTACATGTACTCGTACACGTAGCGGAGTAGCTATACATATCGACTTACAGATTAGTGACACGCATATTCTTATGCACATCATATGAAAATCTGTTTAACTCGTGAACCGGATCGGTATGCATACTCGTATGAAAACAATTCTTTAACTGTGGTTACGGAACCAGGGTGAGTATTTAAACCGGTATGCGAACTTAAACAGTTTCATGTTCCTGAACTTGGTAGCATTTCCAACCGGTAAGCAAACCGATTAGTTCTGTGAACTCCGGAACCGGCGACATTCTTCAGGTTTCTAAACCAGTACACAAACTTATAAAGTTCTGTGAACTCCGAAACTTTGGTTTGGTGGAAAGTTTTCAAACCGGTACACAAACCTAAAAAGTTATGTGAACTCCGGAACTTTGGTTTTGGTTTAAAGTTTCCAAACCGGTATGCGTACTTGTTTTGTGGTAAAAATTGATTCTGCTGGAAATGGTAAATTTAGGCGCTGAGAAACGAATCTAAACCCTAAACAAATGCACTGCACGGGAGTACTTTAGATTCGAGAGATCAATTTGTACAATTCTGGCCTAAACCAAGAAATGGCCGCTCCAGCCTTGCTTCAGTCACAAAGTGAAGGAGAAGGGTTGATCTTAGGGAGGGAAGCGAAGAAGGTGTTGAGATCAGAATGGTTAACTCTGAAGGTGTGGTTGTTTTATGACTTATATCAGAATGTGGAACTCGCTTGCGGAATGCAAGCTATAAGTTCTTTGGTATTTTATGGATACATATGTTGTTAACCAAAACTCTGTTGTTGGTTGAAATAGGTTGAAAACCTATTTATATAAGTCATAGTTGAACGCACCCTGACCTCATAGGAAGTGGAAGTAGTTGAGTGATGGAGAAGTGGGGATCGTGTAGAAAAATGATGAAAACCACGTCCTGCTATGAGAGAAGAAGGTTAGTTTACACCCACTACTTCTCTGCTTCCACTAACTATCCGCCTTTCCTGATACTTTCTTATAATGGGCATGTTGCACGCCGCACACTGTAAACCGCCAGACCAATACCATGATAAACATTCCCCAGTTTGTGACATTTTTGATGTCTCGAGTATTTTTGTGGAAAAATATGCAGAAGGTTGCTGAGTGGGTCTTGTGTGCAAGACGAAGTTATTCTGACCAATCACACGCAAGCTAGGGAGCGGGTAATCGTGTGTGGCGAGCAGCATGCGAAGCATCGTTGTATTGAGCCTGTCTTGGTTGGTCCCGGAACCTAATGTCTTAAAAGGAGCATGATCGGCCATTTTCAGGAAGCTTCTGGAAGCTATTTATGCATGCCAAAGGTTTTCCGGTCGGTCTCTATATAAGAGTGATGTCTTGCGACTATGGTGACATCTTATTGGTCGCCTAAGATTTAATCTAGGCTGGTCAATTCGCCTAGCGAAGTTGTACGGCCGAGATGATTTACGGCACTTAATGGCTGCCTTAAAATTTATGTAAGCGGCACGACCAGCCCCTTTTTGACGATCGTTTAGGAGCCATATGGGGAGGCCGCGGCTTGGACGATTGTGGCTTATGGAAGGGGAGTGTACATTGATCATGGCCACATCTTGTTGGCTGCCTAAAGTAGGAGTTAGGCCGGCCGATTCATATGGCGAAGTTGGGTGGCCGAGATAATTTGCGGCAGTTAATGGCTGCTATTGATTCAATTTAGGTTTAAAAACCGTGTGGCCAACCTATTTTGGGCCAACGTTTTTTGGTGTTGGCGCATGCTGGAAGCTGTTCACCCAGCCAGCACAACAGTTGTGCCACTGGTGAGTATATCCGCACCTTGCCTGTTAATTGAGATTAAATTTAGGTTGGTCAATTCGGCTGGCGAAGTTGGACGGCCGAGATCGCTTTGCAGCAATAATATACTGCTGCTTAACATAAATTAGGGTTTTGTAACCTGCGCAGCCAGCCTACTTTGAGAAATCGGTTTGATGTGCTCTTGGCATGTAGTGGGTAGTTAGACTGGCCAGGGATGGATATGGGTTGCTGGCGAGCATACCGGTACTTCATTGGTCGTTTGAAATGAAATCTAAGCTATCGAACTAGACTGGCTAAGTTGGACGGATGCGATGAGTTTGAGACTATCATGGCCAGTCTTAACTCGTTGAACTTCTTTTAAACAGAGCTACTAGCCTAGCTCTGGCTAGTGATCAGGGATGTTGCTGGCGGGCTAGGAGGATTCCGATTGGATGGAATGATAGTGGGCCCGCCGGTGGACATCATTGAGTTTGCTTGATCTCGTTAGGAGGAAGCCAAACTCATTAGGTTGGCCGGCCAAATCGTGTGGCCGTGATTGTTTTTGAGAATGACATGGGCAGCCTAGATTAGGTTCCTTAAGGATTTAGGCGCATTGACGAACCAACTTCCAACTTTATTTAAAAGTGCGTGTGGCGGGTTTAAAGCGATCTGATTGGTCGATGTGAAAGGGGCCGGCAAGCAGCAACATGGAGCATGGCCAGCCGGCCACAGGTGGCGCCTGCTGAGGCAAATCGGTCGGCCAAGTGGCCCGGCCACGCCTCCTCTTGCTGCTGCTCCTATTTGCCGCAGCTCCTCTTTATTTCTTGTTTTCTAATTTCTGGTAGGACTTTGCTCCTACTAGCTCCATGGCGGATTAATTTCCTAGCTTACCTAGGTTTGGTATCGACCAATAGGGTTCGAGATATTACGCAGTGCGCAAAAAACCTAATTTTTGCAAATTAATTATGCCAAAATTTGAATCTTGTGAGCTATCACAAAATTTGAACAAATTTAATAAATTTTGCTTGTTGAGACAAAATTCTTTAACTTTATCCTTAGAGAGCAGTTAGCGCATCTTCTGTCTGAGTACTTTCATACAGACCTTAATCTTGATACTTCAGGAAATTCATGCTACTTAGTTGCGAGTAAACAGTAATTGTCATGTCATACCAATATTAAGGGTTCATCTGGGTAACATAGCATAGGAAAAATACTCAATAAGCCATACATTAATGAATAATGCAGGCAAGAATTTACAGAATGTTTGGGATTGTTGCTACATGCACCATTCTGAATAAATTTCATATAAATATACTGAATTTCTCAATACATGTGTAAGTAGAAAGGCCCTGGGCACTCATTACTTTTAAATTGCTCAGTTTCTTTGCAGAACAACGACCCATTAAATGCAGGGTTTTACAATTTTATCCCTGAACTAAAAACACCATCAACGTTAAGTCCCCTGCTTAGTACGTAAAAGTTACATTGTTGCGGGGTAAGCACTAGATGGTGACATTCGAAAATAAAATTGAAAAGACGAAGCAGGTAGATATTACCAGGAAAATTCTAATCGGCCTTCAGCGGGATCGCGCGGTCAATGGCCTTCGTAGCAGCGTGTTGCTAGCTCAGCTATGGGGGATGAGTGCGGTGCGCCCAGCCATTTATTCATGTTCATGGAGCAAGAAGGAATCCTTCTTCTGTTCGAACTATAGAAACTCCGTTCGTATAAAAAGGGGTATCGACCCTCTTCTATTTTTTGTTACTCATCCGGCTCCATTCTTTCGTCTGCAGCAGCCGGCTCCTCTTCGTTACTGTCAGCAGCTCCATCACAAGCGTGCCAATCGTCAGCGGCAAGGTAAGTTCATCTTATCTTCGTATTTTAGCTGTGAATGTAATATCCATGAGTAATTGATCAAACTTGGACATTTAGCTCGGTATAAATGACGTTCTTTTTTAGCAGCGACAGAGCAAGCATCAATGGCAACAAAGTAATGTCCAATAATTATAATCAGTAGCAAGGAGAGCCAGGAGAACTCAAGGTAGGTGCTTTTTTGCGCATGTAGCCACCCAACAGTACCATCGATCTTCTCCAGAATGTGTAATAAGGTTCTTACTCCATAAGAATGAGTATCTAACCTCTCCAGTGGATTTCAAAATTTACCAAACTCCATTGCACTCCTGGGATGGATGGATGAAATATATATTCGGCAATGATCATGTCAGGGATAATCTTGGAGAGTGTAATTGCGTTGTTGTTCCGTCCTTGACTTTAAGTTATTTGGTGCCTGGACTGCTGAGCCGCAATTAAAATGTTCTTTAAACTCCTGAGAATTGACCGGAATGAATTGACGTTCATTTTGAATATTTATCTCATAGGCTCATTCTTTCCCTTCTGATTGCGATAACGATATGCTCGGGATGTTTGTATGGGCAAAATCTTCCGGAGCCACTGGGTGGAGTAAACGAGCTGAGAGGCGCTCTGTTTCCTATGTACTGCTATAAGGACTTCGTTCCAAGCGACATCCTTTGGACCATCTTCTGAATCTTGGATTGTTGTATGGAATGGGATGCGATGAGAAGTCCCCATTTACACTTTAGATTAGATGGCGTGGTCGGATATGTGAAAATATCTCTGCGGCGTACTTTTGGAGTCTTTGATGCACGGCTTCATGTTGAAAAATTCCTACGTCTCGCAAAGCTTTGACAGTGATGATGCTGATATCAGAAATAACCTGGTTGAGGGACGTGAAGGTATCCCGTGCTGGCAGTCCCCAGGTGTAATTATCCTGAGTTTATTCTCTCCTGAAAGATGTACTTCCATTGCATTTGCTGGTAAGGTGGTTGACAAATTGACGAAAGTGGCAATCTTTTGGATCCGTCATTTGTTGTTCAATGAGGGGGAGTCGCACTTGATAAACCTGTATTGTATCCAAACTTTTGGCAGCCCATGCACCCCTTCCATAGGAAATTGGAAATCTAGAAACACCGAATCTGACTTTGTCGGCGATGTGGTTGTTGATGCGCAGCTTTGTGCAGGCCTTGGATAGGCGGTGCTGAGTTCTGAGTAGGTGATGTGACAGACATGATGCGGTTGGTATGTGTGGCTTGCTGAGGCGCGACTTTCCTTTTTGATTCTTCATTGATAACAACGCTTATGAATGGCTGAGCCAAATACTGCTTGTTGGTCAGGCGCCTTCCAGGGAGGTGATGATATCCTTACGTTGAAGAGTGGTGAACTTGTCACGGTTATGACTTCCTGTGTGACCGTCTCTTCTGAGTTGAAGAGGTCCTTGACAGTGAAGGGATTTCGTGTTGAGACTCAGTCCCCAAGTGTGGTTTACGTGGTTCTATCTTGTATGGTCGGTGGGTTGACCATGATAAAGGTATCACCATCTTGCCTCCATACTGGTGACTCTATTACTTCCTTCATGGGAAACTAAAATATGAAGAAGTTCGGATTACCTCTGTCTATAGTGGTTGTTGCTATGATGAAGCTCTGTCTGGTATCAACAAACGAGCAGCAACGGTTCTTGGCAGCAACTGTGATTAGAAAGGACTGCGTTTTCGTGGGAACAAAACAGGTTGGCTAGAGCTTGGATGGCTACGGTCACGATCCTTGATGGGGATGAGTGGTGACTACGGGCACAAATCTTGGCAAGGGAGAGTGGTGGCTATGAACCATGGATCTTGGTAGGGGCGAGTGGTGGCTATGACCATGGATCTTGGTAGGGAAGAGTGACAGCTACGAGCATGAAACTTGGACGTCCACGGCCATAAATATTGACGGTCTTTGATAACTCACGTATGTGAGTTTATTCTCCCCGTTTTTTGTGAAGCGGCTCCTCCCCGATTTCCTGCGTGTTGAAGCTCGCATATTGTTTCTTGGCTGGTACAACACGGTTGAAGGCTGCAAATATGTCTTGACGCTGCACCTTGGAGAAGTACAGAATCTCACATAAATGTTCCATCATGGACTGTACAGTTTTGTGGATGGAGTCCCCAGAAATCATGCAGCTCCTGACGGGAAGAGGATCTCTGTGGACTCCCTCAGTGCTTAGTTGGAGTTCTCCTATGGTAACGACAATATTTGAGATTTTCCATTTCTTCTTCGGTTGGAGGATGTCTGATAGGAGGTAGCTTGATGACGCTATCTTCAATCCACGTTTCTAGGGGTTCGATTACCTCTTCAAACGGAAACGAGAATGTTAGAGCAACCTCTCCATTTTTTTGTTGCTGTGTAGGAGTCTTAGTCGCGGCCTTCAGGGGTGAAGCCGTCTGATGTGCTGGCGCCGCACGTTTGTGTTGTTGTTCCGCGGCTGGAGCTTTCCTCTTTCCTCCTTTACCCACTACGCTTACAGAGGGCCCGGTATTATATTGTTTGTTGATGAGACATTTGTTCCCTCGAGTCTCGCGCGCATCTTCGTTCTTAGTGAGTCTGGTTCTTTCCAGCAATGTTGGTGTTGTTGTAGCCGACCGCTTAGCAGCCTCATGGAGTTCGGAGCATGTATGGAAGCGCAGGTTCTCTAGTAAAGCAATTGATGGGAACCATACCGTTAATGTATGACTCCACCAACTGTTGTTCAGTCACATTTGGATCATGACAATCCAATGCCTGAATCCAGAATCTCTTAACATAATCATTTGGATGCTCATTGTTTCGTTGAAACATTCTTCCCAAGTCAGGTGTATGTTCTTCCGGTGAGCGACTTTGAAAACTCTTTCAGGCGGAGGACATGGTTGTATTCATGCTCTCCTAAAAATTCCGAGAGATATGTTCACGAGCGTTACCGATTCCGTCATAAAGGGAAAATTGAGGAGAAGAGTATCCTCTCGGAAGAGGAACTCTTTGCACATCAGGAGGATAAGGAGGTTGATGCTGATGCATTCCCGTCGGGTTTTCTTTGCCTCGATTTTGGATAAGTCGTTCCCGATCCTCACGTGTGATGAAATTGGATTGCTAATTCCTTTGGCATTTAGGAGCAACGCGAGCCTCTTCATCTATAAAGGCGCGTCCTGCTGAAGTTGTGCTTGCCCCGGGTGTGTTAAAAGTACTCCTTGGCTACGCCTGGTGTTGGCGTGACTCTTGCGGTAGCCGCTCCGTTAGTGTCTTGAGAAAAGTAAGTACCTCCTCCTGAGTTATAGCCATATCTGTCTGATCCTCTGGCTCCTCCAGCCTCTCGTCCTGACGGAGGGGCGGCATCAGCTCTGGTAACAATTGGGAGCGCTCGAAAAAACATTGGGAAGGGTGGCAGCGGCTTTGGCTTTGATGATAGGAGGTGTCATGTCGGAAGGTATGTTTCCTGCGCCACTGGTGTTGGTGCTAGAGGATGTAACGCTATGGGATGTGTTGACTGCGCTTGCGGGCGGTACATTGGTGTTGGCCATTCCCTTTTGCTCTCGTACGATACGGACACATACTCTGTCTGCATCGTCGTTGGCGTAGGCACAGACCTCAGAAAAGGATTTAACAGTTTTTGTGTCATCTCTGAAATTGGTGGCGTTCTCCGAGCGAACGTTTGCTGGCTCTTGCCAAAGACGGTTTGCCATACTCTTTAAGAGACAAAACGTCTCATTTTATAGCTTGACAAAATCAGCTTGATTTGAGACAACATCTTCTAATACTTTTGCCATACCTTCCATGGTGATTGGATTTCGAGCATTGGCGTCTTTGAAAGAGTTTGGAATGGACGGGGTACATCATGAAGCGGAAAGTCGGGATTGGTGAATGAAGTAAATTCTGGTTAAAGATTGAATTTAGACCTAAGATCCACAATCTTGAGTTTGGGAAGATTAGAATGAAAATTGAGAAATTGGCTTCGCAACCGAGAGATTAATCTCCCACTGTGGTCGCCAGTTGTTTTGGGGTAAAAACTGATTCTGCTGGAAATGGTAAATTTGGGTGTGCCACCGAGAAACGAATCTAAACCCAAAACAAATGCACTGCACGGGAGTACTTTAGATTCGAGAGATCAATCTGTACAATTCTGGCCTAAACCAAGAAATGGCCGTTCCAGCCTTGCTTTGGTCACAAAGTAAAGGAGAAGGGTTGATCTTTGGGAGGGAAGCGAAGAAGGTGTTGAGATCAGAATGGTTAACTCTGAAGGTGTGGTTGTTTTATGACTTGTATAAGAATGTGGAACTCGCTTGCAGAATGCAAGCTATAAGTTCTTTGGTATTTTCTGGATACTTATGTTGTTAACCAAAACTTCGTTGTTGGTTGAAATAGATTGAAACCTATTTATATAAGTCATAGTTGAACGCACCCTGACCTCATAGGAAGTGGAAGTATTTGAGTGATGGAGAAGTGGGGATCGTGTAAAAAAATGCTGAAAACCACGTCTTACTATGATAGAAGATGGTTAGTTTACACCCACTACTTCTCTGCTTCCACTAACTGTCCTCCTTTCCTTACACTTTCTTTTAATGGGCGTGTTTCACTCCGCACGCTGTAAACCGCCAAAACAATACCCTGATGAACATCCCCAAGTTTGTGACATGTTTGATGTCTCGAGTATTTTTTGTGGAAAAATATGCAGCAGGTTGCTGAGTGGGTCTTGTGTTCAAGACCAAGTTATTCATACCAATCACGCGCAAAGTAGGTGGCGGGTAATCGTGTGTGGCAGGTCAAGTCATGAGACTTGCCGCAAAGAATAGCATGTAACGCTATTAGGTTAAATAACTAAGTTATTTGTGAAACCGATACTCATAAAATGTCGTATGCATTTGATGCATGTAAAGCATCGCTTTTAAGAAAGTATCTCAAAATAATCGATGCATGCTAAGCATCGTTGTATTGAGTCTGTCTTGGGTTGTCGCGGAACCTAATGTCTTAGAAGGAGCATGACCGGCCATTTTCAGGAAGCTGCTGGGAGCTATTTATGCATGCCAAAGGTTGGCCGGTCGGTCTCTATAGGAGAGTGATGTCTTGCGACTATGGTGACATCTTATTGGTCTCCTAAGATTTAATCTAGGCCGGTCAATTAGGCTGGCGAAGTTTGACGGCCGATATGATTTGCGGCAGTTAATTGCTACCTTAAAATTCATGTAAGCGGCGCAACCAACCCCTTTTGGACGATCGTTTAGGAGCCATATGGGGAGGACGTGGCTTGACCGATTGTGTCTTATGAAAGGGGAGTGGCCATTGATCATGGCCACATCTTGTTGGCTGCCTAAAGTAGGAGGTAGGCCGGCCGATTCATCTGGCGAAGTTGGGCAGCCGAGATGATTTGCGGCAGTTAATTGCTGCCGTTAATTCAATTTAGGTTTAAAAACCATGTGGCCAACCTATTTTGGGCCAACATTATTTTGTGTTGGCGCATGCTGGAAGTTGTTCGCCAGGACAGCGCAATAGTTGGGCCGCTGGTGAGTATATCCGCACCTTGCCTGTTAATTGAGATTGAATCTAGGTTGGTCAATTCGGCTGGCGAAGTTGGACGGCCGAGATCGTTTTGCGGCAGTAATATACTGCTGTTTAACATAAAATTAGGGTTTTGTAACCCACGCGGCTAGCCTACTTTGAGCAATCGATTTGATGTGCTCTTGGCATGTCGTGGGTAGTTCGACTGTCCAGGGGTGGAGATGGGTTGCTGGCGAGCATACCGGTACTTCATTGGTCGTTTGAAACGAAATCTAAGCCATCCAACTAGGCTGGCTAAGTTGGACGGATGCGATGAGTTTGAGACTGTCATGGCCAGTGTTAACTCGTTAAACTTTTTTTCAACAGTGCTACTAGCCTAGCTCTGGCTAGCAATCAGGGATGTTGCTGGCGGGCTAGGAGGATTCCGATTGGATGGAATGCTAGTGGGACCGCCGGTGGACATCATGGAGTTTGCTTTATCTCGTTAGGAGGAAGCAAAACTCATTAGGTTGGCCGGCCAAATCGTGTGGCCGTGATTGTTTTTGAGACTGACATGGGCAGCCTAGATTAGATTCCTTAAGGATTTAGGCGCATCGACCAACGACCTTCCAACTTTAATTAAAAGTGCGTGTGGCGGGTTTAAAGCGATTTGATTGGTCGATGGGAAAGGGCCGGCAAGCAGCAACATGGAGGGTGGCCAGCCGGCCACAGGTGGCGCCTGCTGAGGAAAATCGGTCAACCAAGTGGAGCGGCCATGCCTCCTCTTGCTGATGCTCCTATTTGCTGCAGCTCCTCTCTATTTCTTGTTTTCTGATATCTGGTAGGACTTTGCTCCTACTAGCTCCATGGAGGATTAATTTCCTAGCTTACCTAGGTTTGGTCTCGACCAATAGGGGTTGAGATATTGCGCAGGGCGCAAAAAACCTAATTTTTGCAAATTAATTAGGCCAAAATTTGAATCTTGTGAGCTATCACAAAATTTGAACAAATTTGATAAATTCTATGTGTTGACACAAAATTCTTTAAGTTTATCCTCAGAGAGCACTTAGCACATCTTCTGACTGAGTACTTTCATGCAGACCTTAATCTTGATACTTCGGGAAATTCATGCTACTCAGCTGCGAGTAAACACTAATTGTCATGTCATACCAATATTAAGGGTTCAGTCGGGGAACATAGCATAGGAAAAATACTCAATAAGCCATACATTAATGAATAATGCAGGCGAGAATTTACAGAATGTTTGGGATTGTTGCTACATGCTCCATTCTGAATAAATTTCATATAAATATACTGAATTGCTCAATACATGTGTAAGTAGAGAGGCCTGGGCACTCATTACTTTTAAATGGATCAGTTTCTTTGCAGAACAACGGCCCATTAAATGCAGGGTTTTACAATTTTATCCCTGAACTAAAAATCACCATCAACAGTACTGTGACTGAACCGACTCACGAACGACAATGGTATTTGTACATTAAACACCTATTAACCATGTCGATTATATTTTCAAGTGTGTTTAAATTATTTCTACGAGATAATTAACATTTTATTAATTCTCTAAAAACACTAGACTCATTTGATCACATGATTGTGACTCAGAGTTAATGTCTTATGTGTTCATGAAAATGAAGATTAAGTTTTTAAGTTCAAACCGGCTAGTTTCGGCTAACCATGTTGAACATAGTCTTTGTACACGGTTCGGTTATGGTTTCACCTAACCAGAGTGTATATCTTGCTTATGTAAATCAGGTTCAAAGTTTCATCTAATGGTGGATATTGTTTGCTTGGTTCCAAAGCAACCTATGCTTTGAATGTCTATAAAAGGGGAACTTCAAGAACCTGGGATCTTTGAATCCCGACACTACTTTTTGGTATGTCTTAGTTGTATCTAGAGTCCTTTTATTCCTAACCCTTTTTGGGTTTAGCGACTACAAATTCTTCATAGGGATTCGTGAAGCCAGCTCCAGTTATCTTTCCTTAATAACTTGAGTATCCTGATCATGATTGTTTGTAGAGATTGCTCTATCGATCAAGATAGATAGAAATCATCAAAGTTACTTCGTCTCAAATTTTGTTGATTCCACAAGTTTTATACTTATGAGGTGAATAATAATCTAGGCTTCACTTCGGGTTGCATAAGTCCGGATTTTGAGGATAGTTAGACTTTATCAAATTGCTATCGATTTCCATCACCTTGATCACACGTTTGATTTTGATCATACATTTAGATCGTAATCAGGAAATAAATTATATGTGCTTAATCTGTGGGAGGCATATTTGATTTAAAGCCTTCAGTTGAGTTGAAGAACCTCTTAGTTGGTGTGATGTCATCTAAGGGAATCAATTGCACGGAGTCCTGCAGGGATTCAAGAGGCGTAAGGAGCACGACTGTACCTTAGTCGGTGGGATACCTTTTAGGGCTCAACTACATTCTAGTCCGAATTTAATTGGTAGAAGGCTAGTGTCTTTAGCGGCTTAATACAGTTTGGTGTTCAATATGGACGAGGTCCCGGGGTTTTTCTGCATTTGCGGTTTTTTCGTTAACAAAAATTCTGTTTCATCTTCCAAATAACTTAGAATTTAAATAAATAAATCTAAAAACATTGCAATATGAAAATCGTTTGAAATAGTTATGTGTAATCACAATAATTGCTATACCAAAACCCTAGTTATCCTTCTCAAACATAAGAATAAATTCTCATAAGAAGTTTCCTAGACAAAAAGATTATATGAGACAAAGGAGCTAAGCATCATATTCATCATCATCAGAATCCATCCAAGAGGCTTTTACTTTATCCATTTCTTCCTTTATTTCGGGAAATTTTGTAGCAATCACACATAACTGTTTTTTCACACATTTTACCTTGGAATTTACCTTACACACACCCTTGTGAATTTGTTGAAGAAGACCCAAGGTGGTATGATCACAAGAACCGTCAAGAGTATCTCATCTTTGTCTTTTGTATAAATTCATCTTCATACGTTTGATAATACTTGGACGAACCGGTTTGGGAGTTCCAATAGAGTTGCCAATGGGAGCAATAGAATGTTTGCAACATATTTGCCTAATTAAGCATGGAAATCCTAACTTCTTGTTGGATGACGTCATCAAGACCATTTGAAGAATAATAAATCCACAAATACCAAGACTTTGAGCACCCATTTCAAGGAAATAGACCAACTCCGCAAAATCACGACTCCACCGAGAGTTCTCGATCATGGAGGGACAAAGATTAGAAATTCCAAGCTTTCCGAAGATCCTCAAAGAAATACTAAGATATTGGGTGGGAAATTTCCCTTCTATCCAATCAAAATTCTTGAGAAAAAGACCATAAGAAATGGTTTCACAAGATGGTTTTTCTCCCTTTGGTCTAGGAAGACAAAAATTACCCAAGGGAATGTTGGTAATTTTTGAGATTAACTCTCTATCAATAAGAATCTTTTTCCTATTTATCATAGTCTAGAATACCAATTTATCAAGATTAACATCATGGATGTTAGCATAAAAGATCCTTGTAAGACTGTCAAATCCTTCACCAAGACCATTGAAGATGTTACCAAGATTGTACGTCTCAAAACAAACTAAATCTTCTTTATGACCACTTTCCTTTACCAATTTATTTTCTAGGATGAATTCACTAGAAGAAATCTTTTCAAAAGTCTTACTACTAGAGTCATTGACAAATACAATTCTAATAAAGTCTTGGTCACTTGGTATAATCTTACTTATGAGAGTGGATGCAACAACACCCTTAGAAGATCTTTTTGGCCTCTCATTATCTTCATTAGAGCTTCCCATAATAACTAAAAAATAATATCTTGAGAGAAAAAGAAACAAGATTAGAATCTTACTTGATGAACTCCCTTGTAGATGAATGCCTACTTTGCTTTTCTTTGGACCAAATTTAAGCTTCTATGGTGCTGGTACGGAAACCCTTAAAACAAACCCTCACGTTCGCGGACGATATGAAGAAGAAGGGTACGCGTACCTTAGCTTTTATAGATCCTTAACGGGCTTGGACCCATACCGGTACCATGTTCCATCAGAATTACAGATCTTGAAAAACAAGACAAAATTCAAAAAAATGGAGACACAAACTGTGAGAGATGTTTTCAAAAAGATAATTATTCTTAGCTCAATGAATGTTAAAAGAAAATTCAGATCACAAGAAATACTGATATTCACACCCATTCACGGTGCTAAATAATATAGAAGAATAGTATTCTCCATACCATTATTTAGACTCAGGTGAGCAGAAATAACCTGACATGATAGTATTAAACAATTGGAGCTTCCTCAACAAATTGGAATACTTTAATTGTCAGTAACACCCTGCTAAGAAGCTTTTATCATAAACTGTACACAGTTTAAAAACTAACCCAAAATAATACAAAAACACAAATCTAATCAATCTGTTACTTGCCCCATCTCAATCTATATATAGATGGGTGAAACCAATTCTTGTTAACAAGAGGCTAGATGGGCAGGAGACTTCTCTCGGACCATCTCAGGTTGATATTTGTGATTTGTACCAGTGGTATAATCATAGTAGTGATGATACTCAGGGTTAATTAATCGCTTTGATTCCTTCTTCTTACAATTAAGGGATGAAATTTTCTGATATTTGGAACTCGTAACAAATTCAGCAGAAATCTTCTTACAGATTTTACATGAGTTGTTAACATGACCAGACTGTATATCATGAATACATGACATGACAGGATCAGAACTAACATCATGACAAACTTTTACCTTAATCGAATTAAGTCGTTCTAAGGATTTAAAAACGTCTTCAAAAGCCATAAACAGATCTTTGTGAATGGATCCATCATGATAGTATTCCTCAAATAGATTCAGCATCAGTCTAGTGAGGTTCTATATCCTTGAGCTTTTGTCTGTTTGTTTCCTGCAACGACTCTTCTTAGAGGAACCTTTTACTTTCCCTTTAGATTGTTTTCCATCAGCTAAGATTTTTAATGTCTTAGTCGACTCAAGATTATCTTGAGAGACCAAAGGTATTGCTACTAATAACCCCTGAACAACCTTTAGGGATTTCAAGTGTGCATCAAAGATGGCTAAAGTTATTTCCCATCAGAACAAAATCTAGGATCAAACAAATACAAACTTATTAGGTTTATCGTGTTTACCTGCTCTGATACCAATTGAAAACACGGGTGTATAACAACCACACCCAATATTTCGTTCAGAAATCTGTATGTACTAAACTCCAATATAATTCCGAGAGCACCAACTTAAAATTGAGACTCAATCAAGAAAGATATCAAAGAGCTTTATCTTTTTCTCAATACAATCAGCAAATCGAACAGATAGGAATCCGTGAGCCTGATTGATGTGAGAATAATTTGGACGGTACCAAAGACTAATGCCCAAGTGTCAATCAAGTTCTATCCAACAAACAAGGTCGGATTTATCAACTATGATTGAACTATGCACAACCTATGAGATTTCAATTATATAAACAAATATAATGCGGAAAACAAATAACACAGACACCAGAAATTTTTTTGACGAGGAAACCGCAAATGCAAAAAAAACCCAGGACCTAGTCCAGCTTTGAACACCACACTGTATTAAGCCGCTACAGACTCTAGCCTACTACAAGTTAACTTAGGACTGGAATGTAGTTGAGCCCTAACAAAGTCTCACACCGATTAAGGTACAGTCGCGTTCCTTAAGCCTCTTGAATCCCGGCAGGACTCTGCTCACGTGATTCCCTTAGCTGATCTCACCCACAACCAAGAGTTGCTATGACCCAAAGTCAAAGACTTATAAACAAATATGTCTCCCACAGATATGTTTATTCTAGTTTTGTTTCCGTCTTTAGATAAATCAAGGTGAACTGGAAACTCAACTAATAATCAAGTCTTATACTCCCGAAGAGCAGCCTAGAAATATTAGTCGCCTCACAATAACCTAACTGATTAACAAAATAAGTTATTGCGGAATCACAAGAGTTTGAGACGAAGAACTGTTGTGATTACTTTTTATATCTTACCTATCAGAGATGAATCTCGAGTAAATCTTAGAGAAGATAAAACTCAATACGATAGAACAAGTAAGATTAAAATACGTAACTACAGAGAAAATAGTTGGATCTGGCTTCAGGAATCCCAAATGAAGTCTTCAAGTCGTTAACCTAATAATGATTTTGGAAAACCTAGGTTAAAGGAGAATCGACTCTAGTTTACAACTAGGACACACGGAAGTGTCGGGATTAGGTTTCTCAGATGCTAGAGTTCTCCCTATATAGTCTTTCAAATCAGGGTTGCTTACAATCAAAGCTAAGATAGCTTAGTAACAAAGCAATTGATATTCACCGTTAGATGAACTCCTGATTTAAGATTCAAGCTAAGTATGCTTAGAAACTAAGCAATCAATCTCCACCGTTAGATGTTATTAGCTTGATATACAGAAATGAAATATACCTATATTTAGATATGGGTAAACCGTACCTAAATGTGAATAACCGTTGGCTCAATAATAATTAACCGAAGTTAGCCATATTAACACTTATTACTTAGCCACATTCATCTAACACTTCTAGATCAAATATGATGATCAATCAATCATGATAGATAATCAAATGAATTTAAATGTATTTCAAAAGAGTTTTTCAATTGTTCACTATCTCATAGAAATATATATGAAAAATTGAAACATATTCGGTTTGGTTTGTAATTGTACAAAGTACTTATACAAGAACCAATTCATGAACATAAGGCCACGGTTTACAAAACAAGTTTCGCATACCTTATATCATTAAAGTTCCAGGGACTTTAGTTAGCAAACTGAGTTCGCAAAAGAACCTGAGTTCATGAGAATAAAAACCATACTTACCGATTTTAGAACCTAACCACTTTGTTCGCAAGCAGAGTACGCAAACAATAGTTCCAGACTTTGGCCTTGTCATGTCGTTCTCAAAGAGATTACGCGAACAATAATTTCGGACTTAGCCTTGTCTAGCCGTTCGCAAACAGAGTACGCGAACAACAGCTCCGGACCTTTTCACAGGTAAACCCGTTCGCAAACAAGAGTACCGGACCTGAAATAGAGCTTCATAGTGCACATACCAATTATACATACTGCGATATATCCAGGCATTGATAGTCGTTCTAAAACTCTCATTTAATCATTGAAACATCCTTAGAAGACGCAAACAATGGTAATTTTACACATACCACTAGCTTCAAGTAATTTTTAGGTGATTAATAGATCAATACGAAACTTCCCAAGTTAACATCAAATGACTGTCTCACACAAATCATGTAAGATGTTCAAGGTAATTTTCACATAATCATCTTGACTTAATATTTAGTTTCCAACAACGAGTAGTTTACTACTAAACTTGTCAAGTAGATGATGAATTTAGCTAAAGCTAAAAGCTTCCAGCACGTATTTCGAGAAATAGATAAATGAGATAAACTCGGCTCGAAATTTCAATTGTGTATAATGTAAAAGTCTATATAGCTATACGACTTAGTCTCATTAAAAGATAAAATAGAATAGACTTCTAAGTGATAAATAGGTTTTAGTCTCCACATACCTTTTGTTGATGAAGTTCATCCAAGCTCTTCAGTAGATCTTCTTCTTCAATTGGTGAATGCCGTGAAGTCTAATCCTCAACTACACACTTCTATCCTGATCCGAGACATAGCTATAAGTAGACTAGAAATCAAGTATATAGTTTTGATCAACTAAACTTGACAAACAAGCTTGAGATAGCAACGCTTGCGAATTCGACCGAGCAGTGCTCTAACAATAACTCTAGATATTATTCCTTGATTGAGTTTAAATATCGGAGTTGTATTGAGTTTGTCCATACAGATTGCTTAATAAAAAATTGGTGGTGTATTTTGGTACCCCCGCGTTTTCAATTGGTATCAGAGCAGGCAAACACGCTAAGACCTAATAAGTCTATGTTTGAAGCAGTCTAACTATATGGATAGGAGTGCAATCTCGATAAACGTAACGCCAGCATTTGATAGAATAAATTACTTATGGTGGAAAATTGTTATGCGTTCCTTTTTACAAGCCCGTGACTTTGAGACATGGAAACTTGTAGTTATTGGATGTGATGCGCCGACAGTTATCAGAGACGGAAATACTGTTGTGAAGCCATTAGGAGAATATAATGAAACCGAGATAGTGCTGCAAAACATAATTATGACGGGTTAAACGCTAGTATCCATGCCATAAACCCAGATCTTCAGCACCATGTGACATCGTGCACTAAGTCTAAATATGCTTAGGATATCTTAGAAACCGTCTTTGAAGGAGATACCTCAGAGAAAGATGCTGGGCTTCAAAACCTAAACTGTGACTGGGAAAATCTTCATATGGCTGATAAAGAATCATTTGATGAATTTAATTAAAAGGTGTCTGGAATTTTTAATGCATGTTATGTGTTAGGGAAGACTATTCCCCAAAAGGACATTGTGATGAAAATCCTCCGATCATTACCAACAAGATATGAGTGTAAGAAACACGTCATCATGGAAGGGAATAACCTTGAAACTCTTTCCAAAAATACTCTTGTTGGAAAGTTGAAGATCTTTGATTATGAACTGCAATCAAAAGCCGGAAAAAATATTGCGTTCAAGACACTGAAGAACACTAAAACTCTCAAAAGTGAAATTGTTGACAACTCTGAAGACGATCTTATTGATCCTGATCTTTCAGATGAAGATATTGATAACTCAATATCATTGATCACAAGACAGTTTAGAGACCTTCTTAGGAAGAGAAGTAAATGATTCTCCGAAGAAGAACCTCCAACGTCAGCTAAGCCACATAATCATATTTCTTGCAAAAACTGATATTCTAATGATATTGACGATGAGGATATGCCATAATACTTCAAGTGTAAAGGGTTCGGTCACTTTTCTAATGAGTGTCCAAATCGTAAGAAGTACACTGGCAACAATAGTCTTGCTTTAACACTTGATGAAACATCTGATCATTATGATTCCGAAGAGGAAGATGGTTCAAGTGTAGCACTCTTGGGAGAAATTGTAAATTTTGATAATTATAGCAATACTCATATCAATCTTAATAATTTAATTGATGACTCTTCATCAAAATTAGTGGAGAATGTAATGGATTTTTCGTATACTAATGAAAATTCTGTTAATGTTTCAGGTGCTTTGTGTCTAGCTGCAAATGATTTTCCTGAATCAATCTCAAAATCGACATGTCCTTATTGTTCTAGTGAGGGTCACAGACTCACACAATGTTTAAAGTACAAACACAAACTAAGGTATGTCAATAAAATGCAACAAAGGGCTAGTCATTTGGCAAATGTGCTTAAACTTGTTCAAAAGTCCAATCCTGAGGTACTCAAAGTTAACTCTTCTTCTTCTTCTAAAAGATTGATTGATTCTAAGGAAAACGTAAAATCTCAGTTAAGGAGAAGAGTGGTGAGCAACCTATCGCTCACGTCAATACAATTTAATTATGTTGAAATGTGCATCTTATCTCATGTGCCCTTATAAGAGATAAGAAATGTGCACATCAGGGATTTGATCAAAATTTGGATATCATTGCTTGGATCTATGTCTCCAGTAATGGTATTGTAAATATTGATCCACGAAACCTATATGAGGATAAAAATGACATTTTCATTCCATTTTAGGTTTTATGTATACTGGTGCATGAAATTTTTATGGTTCCGAAATCGTGCATGGTAAATATCGTTTTATTCAAGACTTATATCTCTTTCACAAGAAACCTCTCTTTTTGAGCCATATATTTGTGCTTAACAAATCTATTTTCTTCTTACGAATCATGGAGGCTCCAAGCACAACATATTTTCGTGAAACCTATGCTCAAATGGTTGTTGATACTTGTCCAACCAAAAGGAAGAAGAGATGTCTTTTGATTTTGTCTCATATCTTAAGAGGAGAAGGAAGAATCAGAAGAAAAGGTTTGAAAATATTCATGTAAAACTTAAGAAACCCAAGAAGGAGGTTCAGGGACTAAAGAAGATTCTACATAAATCTCAAACTACAAGAAGCTCTTGTCAATCAACAACCTACCAGGTTTGCAGGAACTAACTCTTTCATTCATGAAGCGTATGTTCCTATGCCAGTTGTTGATAAGGAGTTTGGAGATTATAAAGAATTTTTCAAAGATTTTAAATACTAGGAAACTTCTTGTAAGAATTTATTCTTATTTTGAGAAGGATAACTAGGGTTTGGTATAACAAAAATTATGATTACACAAGCTATTTCCAACGTTTTTCATCTTACATGTTTTTAGATTTATTTATTTAAATTCTATAATTGTTGGAAGATGAACTTGTAGTATGTAATCATTATTGGTTTAATTATTGCAAAAGTCTAATGAAATATTTGTGCCTTTACGTTTTCGTGAATCGGCTAATATTTCATATATGCTCAGAAGTTAAATCTATTATGTTTTTTTATAAACGGTGAATAGAACAAACTCTATGAGAATTTTCTCAAAAATATTGATCTACTTGTGATCACACTTTTGTGTTTTTACTGCTTGACACACTTCGTAAGATTTTCTTATGTTTGAGTCATATCGATCAAAAATTATCTTTTTGTCCGTAACTGGCTTAGAGATTTTTGATTCGATTTTTGGATACAAATCCATGTGATTTGTTAATGTCCAACAAAATCCTTATTTTTATAATACAAGGTCACTCATATTGTTCTCTTGGGAATGACATCAAATGGGGGAGAGTTCTTAAATGAACTTGTGCTTAATTGCTATATCTTTATGTGGAGTCTGGATGTGGAATTTGAAAGAGGATACTTGTATCATTTTAATATCCTAGATGGATAAGTATTTATTACTATGTGATATCATATAAAAAAGGTTATATTAGGAGTTGCATTTTAACTATGTTATAATGTGGAATCTCAAAACTTCCTTAAGACTTGACATATCATTTGATTGTATTCATTACGATCCCGAGATTTTCGTACCTTTGTTAACTTTATTCACAATAAGGGGGGGGGTGGATTATTTAGTAGTTTCATAATACATACATATGGTTTACGGATCATAATGTAAGGGGGAGTAAATCAATAATCTATAGGTTTCACCTATTATGCAAAAGATGTAAGTATTGATTAAGGGGGAGAAACATATCACTGTAGTATTACTTCAGAGTTGGGATACAATTGATCTTTGGAGAAAAGAATAATACTAATTTTTTGTATAACGAATGCTGAGAATATTTGTTTTCAAAAGTTGTTATCGCTATGGAATCGGTTCTTCAACAACAACGATGCTGAGTTGAAGACGTTCAGAATCATGGCAGCTTGAAATTACGAATAGTTCAAGGAGTTGAAGATGCCAAGGAAATCAATACATGTTGGATTCAAGAAGTTGTCGAAGCTTTATTTTTTATCCATATATATTGATAGTTTTGTCACTAAAATTGACAAAGGGGGAGATTGTTAGAGTATTGCTTGGTCGAACTTACAACTGTTGCTATCTCAAGCTTGTTGTCAAATTTAAATGTCAAAACTATGTCTTGATTTCTAGTCTACAATTAGTTAAGTCTCAGACTAGGATAAAAATGTAGTTGAGAAACAGAGGATCTCGACAATCATCATTGCGTTCTACCATTTGAAGGCGTAGATCAACCGAAGCTTTTGGAGAACTTCATCAACAAAAGGTAAGTGAAGACTGAACCACCAATATCTCAAGTTATGTTCACTTTTCTATCATCTGAGACGATGTCGCATAACTAATGAGACTAGTATGCATAGACAAGAATTTCGAGTCAAATTTATCTTGATAATTTCTCGAAATATAATGACTAAGCTTAATGAACATTTGTTCATGCTTAATGAATTTCGGTTAAGGACAATTTATTGTTCGGAAACAAAATCATGATTTAAGTTTTATCATTCGAAAATAGCCTGGAACAGTGATATGTGTCATTGATGTTATTCGGGGATGTTTCGAATCGATTTAGAGAAAAATATAGAACTACTATAGATTCGGATACAAGACAGTGGTATCAGTCTTACAAACTGGGAAAACTGTTATATGTCTGAACTCGTATTACATGTACACCTAGCGGAGTAGCTATACATATCGACTTACAGATTAGTGACACGCATATGAAAATCTGTTTAAGAAAATTTATAATAGAGTTATCTGTTCCTGAACACGGTAGCTATTCCAAACCGGACGCAAACCGATATAGTTCTGTGAACTCCCAAACTTTGGTTTGGTGGAAAGTTTCAAACCGGTACGCAAACCTAAAAAGTTATGTGAACTCCAGAACTTTGGTTTTGGTTTAAAGTTTCCAAACCGGTATGCATACTGTGCCTGAACCGACTCAAGAACGGCAATGGTATTTGTACCTTGTACACCTACTAACCATGTAGATTATATTTTCAAGTGTGTTTAAATTATTTCTACGAGATAATTAACATTTGATTAATTCTCTAAAAACACTAGACTCATTTGATCACATGATTGTGACTCAGAGTTAATGTCTTATGTGTTCATGAAAATGAAGATTAAATTTTTAAGTTCAAACCGGCTAGTTTCGGCTAACCATGTTGAACATAGTCTTTGTACACGGTTCGGTTATGGTTTCACCTAACCAGAGTGTATATCTTGCTTATGTAAATCAGGTTCAAAGTTTCATCTAACGGTGGATATTGTTTGAATACCGACACTATTTTTTGGTGTGTCCTAGTTGTATCTAGAGTCGTCATGTTCCTCACACTTTTAGGGTTTAGCGACTACAAAGTCTTCATAGGGATTCGTGAAGCCAGGTCAAGTTATCTTTCCTTGATAACTTGAGTATCCCGATCTTGATTGTTTGAGATCTTGCTCAATCGATCAAGATAGATAGAAATCATCAAAGTTCTCTTTGTCTCAAACTTTGTTGATTCCACAAGTTTTATACTTGTAAGGTGAATAATAATCTGGGATGCACTTCGGGTTGCATAAGTCCGGATTTTAAGGATAACTAGACTTTGTCAAATTGCTATCGATTTCCATCACCTTGATCATATGTTTGATTTTGACCATACATATCGATCGTAATCAGGAAATCAATTATATAGGATTAATCTGTGGGAGGAAGATTTGGTTTAAAGTCTTCAATTAAGTTGAAGCAACTCATAGTTGGTGTGACCTCATCTAAGGGAATCAATTGCGCGGAGTCCTGCAGGGATTCAAGAGGCGTAAGGAGCGCGACTGTACCTTAATCGGTGGGATACCTTTTAGGGATCAACTGCATTCCAGTCCGAAGTAAATTGGTGTTCAATCTGGACGAGGTCCCGGGGTTTTTCTGCATTTGTTGTTTTCTTGTTAACAAAACTTCTGGTGTCTGTGTTATTTATTTTTCTGTATTATATTGTTTATCTTTATAATTAAAATATGTACGTTGATCAATCTTAGTAGATACATCCGACCTAGTTTGTTTGATACGACTAGATTGACTCTTGGACAATTGAACTTTGGTACCGTCCAAGTAATCTCTTTGTGATTAGGTTCACGGACTTGTTTCGGTAAACGTTCTAATCGCAAGAGAGAGAGATATAACTCTTGATACTATTTCTTGATTGAGTTTAACTCTCGGAGTTGTATTGAGTTTGTCCGTACAGATTGCCTAAGAAAAAAGTGGTAGTGTATTTTGGTACCCCCGCGTTTTCAGTTATGATAAAAGGATTCATGAAGTTTTTTTGATTGTAAAGAGCACAGTAGCAATAGAAAAAACTGATAAACAAAAATAGATAGAGAACAAATGTAATTTATATTTTTCGTACGTGATGTGTAGAAGAGAAGTTACACATCACTCTGTCATTGTACACGCCACATCACCAATGCTGTTAACCAGTTGTTCAAGTAGCAAGATTGAAAATAAAATGGATGTAACACAAAAGTGCAATTTTAACTTTAAAATTTAATTACAAGAAAAATAAAAGTTATAATAAATAATATATTAAAAAAATATATATTTGTTGAAGTAGAAATAGAATATGGAAGAACAGAAGAATGAGAACTCTTATTCATTAGAGATAAGTTACAATGTTTCATAGGTTTAAGCCTCTATATATAGGAAATGAGGTAAACCATGGTTACATCTATATGGGCCGCACATACATGGGCCCAAGGCCCTACAACACACCCCCTTGTGCGGTCCAATATTAATGCTTCAAATGTAGTGCTTCACATATAGTGCTTTAGACGTAGTTCTTCAGATATAGTTATCTCCTCGATGACCACCGTATCTAAGTCTATTGCATCATTAAAACCTCTCTAGGAAAACCCGGAGGGAAAAAACCTAAACTAAGGAAAAATAGTACAATATTAAGAAAATTTATAATAGAGTTGGACTCGTATATGTTGCTTTGTTAAAAACCTTAACAAGGGAAAACCCAGTGGGATAAAACCTTGACGAAGGGAAAAGAGTACAACGCACTAGTCCAGAAGTGTGCCTTTTCCGAATACCCATACAAAGTATCCTTTATATGTATCGTGGATGATTGGTGAAAACCCAGTATTGATGTGTAATAGTAATATCACTACTACTAGTTAACTTATGAAAACTGGTCTGATACTCCTTGCTTCGTTGTGCTGATTATGAAAGTGGTTTCGCTTGACAAACTATCGTGTTTCATTTCTTTGATTCCGGTATTGCTCAGTAATATCAACGTGATCTACAGGCCTTCAACATCCAGCATGTACCAAGTGTATATGTTGTTGTCTCACTGAAAACTTTGTCGAGTAACATAAACCCTATGGGAAAAACTAATCTTGGTCTAAGGAGAAAAAGAGTACAACAGAGCTTCAAATTTTAAAGTAGATTATGTCGAAATCATATCCTTGGATACCCCCCCTGATGTCGGCATCTCCCCCTGATTCCACTCAAAGGAGTTTCCATACAGTTCCTTTAGTCATGTACTTTTCGAAAGTGAATATAGTCAATGACTTAATAAATAAGTCATTCATGTCTCCTCATGATTACTTTTATGAGAGAAAATATTATTGTACCTTCATAATCAACAACTTTTAGATTGCGCTTCCTTTAGCAGTCATATTTATGTCTTTGCAGGGATAAAACAAACCCAAGTAAATTGTTCCTTTTAAGTATATGGTTACATTCATTATACCGTTCCAAAGACACTGCGTCGGTGCTAAGCTATATCTAGCTAGATAATAAGTTCACTGAGGATGAAATATTTAGTCGAATACATTATGCTACGTACAAAAATGCATCTGTTACACTTGGATATGGGAAAATCATCTCCTAACACATCTTCATCATCTTTGTTTAGACGAAATGGTCATTTACTTACATTTGAACCTCAACTTATCATGGGAGTGATAGCAGGATGCATGTCCTTATTAAATTCCCTGACAACTTTGGACATATGCAAACTGGTGGAATAATATACCACAAGCTTGATGTTTGATCGAGCTTTCCCCAGATTTTCATCTCAAATTCGAATTTCAAGCATCTTGTAAAATGTCCATAACATCGATATTGATAGCTACAATTCCAAATCAGAAACTCTTTTGTGAGTATGCAAGGCAAAATAGCTTACTTGTATATCCCTTCCCAATCAAATAGTCACTTAGACGGGTATACCAAATCCGCCAGATTGTTTCAATTCATAAGTGAACGTTCTAATCTAATTGCATACGCACTCCGTGGTCTAGAGTCATTTGATTTGGGCGATAAAAGCCTATCAAACACTTTTGTAAATATGTTTATCTCTTAATCCTTACAAAAATAAGTAATAACTACATAAAAATGCTGCATTTCAAGTCCTTTTGAATCTACCAACCTAACTAAGTAGCAGAATGCTATAATGTTCGTTATAAGAGAGTAAATAGTTCCAGACCGTTGTGAGAAACCTCGCACCAGATGGAAAGTCTTGATACTTTGAGACTTCATTCTTCCCACAACGTTTTATGACAAATAATCATGTATGTCCCATAGGATTTAACACTTGGTTGGTTAGCACTACATATATATTTGTCAAAGAACCAAGTTCTACCTGGATTGTTTAAGCCAAATATGCTCTTTGTTGACATTAAACAATAAGAAGCATGATTCGATCTCATCGTGCTCTATTTCCTTGAGCAATTGTATGTAAAAATAATAATCATTAATATGCTCGCACGATCATTCCATTGACTCGTGTATGTTCTCATAATCCTTTAAGATTTCATTATTCTCTGGAATCACTAAACTTGGGAGCGTCCTCCAGTTTGATTCATGGACATAATAAGAGACAATATAAATAGATGATTTAATTAATGATATAAATTAGTTTATGCCTTCTTCACCTACTTTCTTTCTAGGTGAGCATTGATCAAACCTGTTGGTCTCTCCATTTTCCTTTATGGAGCCACGGCCTCAACTACACTTCCACCAATTGTACTTAAAACATCTTAGTCTAATGGTGTACCCCTTACTAAGGACTTATAACCTCGCAGACACATTTGCAGCTAGTATGTATGATCTTGTCACTTTAGTGATATCAGTGCACATTCTTAAAATTGATAATTCTTTTTCACTTCACAATTACATTTATGGAGCACAAGAATCAATTTGAGATAAAGAGGGAACACACCACGACAATTCATGTCATTCCCTTGGAAAAATGATTTTATATATCTCTCCCAAATGATGGGAAGACTGTCTCATCAAGTGACAACCCGTAATTCTAGCTATTAAGAGATCGCCTGCCAAAGGTTTCAAAATGCGGATAATTGTCGGGAATCCATATCCATCAAAACTGCTTAATCTTTTTGATGACCCATTATATTATAATGTGGAGTCATAATAATGGCACATATATAACACAACCAAAAATGCGTAAGAACACAAATGTCAGGCTTATATCCAGTTACCAACTGGTATGCAGAATTGGTTGACTAATTGTGGATACTAAAACGAATTAGTGAATATGCGTGTAATATTTCATATTCCTCAAGCATTTATAGGAAGGTTGTTACGCATAACCTATCCTTAGACACCATTTATAACCTTTGATGGTAGCCTCTGCGACACCATGGGGTATAGGATGTTTACTAAACATGCAATATTCATCAAGTCCTTTTGATGTAAATATCTAGCATTAACAAGGGTGATAAGCCCTTAAATTGTATAATAGGTGAACACTTCGAATTATCCACCAGATCTATAAATCACTTGAATGGTCCGCATTCTGCATGGATATGTCCACAAATGTTACCTTGTTTACCATTTGCATCTTAGGATGGTATCAACCCTCTTTACTAAAGAACGATTTTGTAAAATGAGTTACATGCTTTATTACTTTAAAAGCATAATGGAAGGGGAGGTGGTGTTTCTAATACTTTAGAAAGCGTTGATTTTGAGAGATGCCGTCACTTTGCATTCTTTCAATCTTTGTAATTCTCATTTCTTGTTCACTCAAATAAAAGGATATCCGTGTGAGTTATTTGAAAACGGAACATCATGTAGTAACCAAAGTATCTTTATGGTTATGTCAAAATATGAATAAGGCAGTACCCAACATTACACTGTCGGTGACGATATGAATTCAATTACCCAAGTATTATTAGTGATTTACAGTTTATTGGACTAATTGGCTCATTATTTTCTTTAAAATGTGATTCTTTTCACATTCATTGGAGGTAATTTGTAGATGCATTCTCATTCTCACAGTGAGTTTTCAGACGATAACCGTTTACACATATTTCGTAGGAACTTAACAAAGTGTGATTAACTCTTGATTTCGTGGGAACTTAACAAAGTGAGATTAACTCTTGGTTCTTAAAGAGCTCGTGTAACTTTTAATCATTTTACCAATTAGGCAACAAAGATTAAGCTTTTCTTCCCTCGGCTATTACCTGTAATGGTCCAATCATCGCATGGTATTATATAAGTAAACAATTCATAAGAAGTTTGATATATTTCCTTAAGAGCTTTGTGTAAAAAGCTGTGTGGACTTATTATGTAACAAAATTTTTTTATCTCATTTACTTTAGAGTGTTACAGTTCATGAAGATGATATACTTTTCATCATAATGTACTAATGATCCTTATAACTCAAGTACTTTTGAGTATATCTCTAGTGCTTAAGAGTATTTCAATCCCATGGAAGTGATATACTTTTCATTCCATAAATACAGACAATGAATTCAATTCTTTGCAAGAAAAGTTCTTTATTTTGCTTTTTTTTTTTAAGTTATTAAACTATCACGCAATCAATAGTCCAGGATCAAATCATACAAAATTTAGTTGAATAAAGATAATAATACTATCAAATTGGATAAGTGTATTAGCTGGGAAAATTTCTTATTGCAACTGAAGTTGACAAGCAGGGGTATGACCTTGTTTTAACATATAATGAGTCTATTGTCCTTCAAACTCTCTATATATTTTGTAATTGGCTGTTATTACATGATACCTGCAGTCCATTGCTTGTACCATTCTCAGTAAATGTTTATACCAAGTTTCTAACTCTCATTTAAATGAGTCAGAATTACATCTTTGTCTCATTCTCAGTAGATACATTTACTACTACTTGAGCCAGAATTACATCTCTGGCCCTATTCTAGAAAACATTTATATTTCTACCATAATTTATGTGTATTCTTTCACATGTTTTAGCATACCAACATGGGTATGATTTAGTACGTCTAACCCTCTGTTCTTCGAGGTTCTTTACTTATTTATCCTTTCCACGGTTACCTTAATTAAGTTGAGAAATTTCTCTATCCCAACATGTATACATATTGTTGTTTAAGAGAATCTCAAAAGCCTCCCAACCATTTACATCAGGTTGAATGGCTTACTAAAGACCGTGAATCTCTTGTTATCTTACTTCAGCATCTACTGGTACTTTAGTATAAATGAATGAGGTTGAAAAGAAAAAAATGGAAATAATTTTCTGACTCATATCACCTTTTGGGAATTTCTTTCTACAAAACGTATTAATTTGCAACATATATTTGTTGAAGTTATTGACTCTTTTATAGTCTAACAAGTGTAACCATCCCACTGAACATTCAAACTTGGGGGAAAATACCATGGATGTTTCAAATAATTTCATTTAGAGCATTACATAATCTGAAAAGTTAACATGTCGTCTTAGAAACGTAGAAACTATGCCTTCATCTTCTGAACAATGCATCGTCATTGGTTGAAGGTTTTTATGATTGAAGTATACCTTTGTAGACACAAATGACTTCTGTATCAGAGACTCTTTAATGGCGCTCAAGTACTTGTGAGTCCAAAAGGTCAAATTCGAATCGAGTTGGTTTAGTCAAAGTCTGGTCAACTATTTTGTCAAGGACCGATCCATTAGGTTGACAAGGTCATGGTTAATAAATAGAAGCATATATGGTCCATTCTATATGAAGTATTCAGTCCCATTGATAAAAAAAACTTGAAAATATTAGCACATGAACCCAAAACATATTGTTAACCCTAAAATTGGGAATTCCATCATTCAACTTTAGTGATAAACAAATAATCATGACCATATCCGATGACGATGAAAGTTTTACTGAAGATTCATCAATATGTTGCGCCAAACTTAATAAAATTTCAAGGTAATCCAACGGCTAGATAAAAAGATATTCACGAAGCCGTATGACTGCTCTAATTAACGTTTCTGTGGACACAGCTGGAAATATCACGCACTTTGGGGGTACTTCCTATGGTTAGATATTTATGAAAGTTTACAGTATATCAATAAGGATAATATATAATACATATAAAAAAATAAACCATAATCCAACGGTTAGAATTTTTAAAACTTAGGTTTTTCGACGCCGTTATGAATTAGGGTTTTTTTGAACGTAGACAGTTTCACTAAAATCGGGTTTTGGAGATTGCATCATATTACGATTTGATTGGAATTTTAAAAGTGTAATACCTAACTGGATTGAACATATTAAAATTTTATGTAAATTTAACGGTGAAATCTCTATGTTTGATAATCATATATTTTTGGAACCCTAGTAAATATTATGAAAATGAAATTCTTTTGTTAAAGGGGATACCTGGTAACACATACATAATATGAAAATAATAAGATCAAAACCGCTCTAATCTTCAAGAATTAATCCATCACAGTTCTCGAACGATAAAAAAATTGCACAGTTGACAGAGTCGTGCTGATAACGTGTTGAAGTAGAAATAGAATATGGAAGAACAGAAGAATGAGAACTCTTATTCATTAGAGATAAGTTACATATTACATAGGTTTAAACCTCTATATATATGTTATGAGGTAAACCATGGTTACATATATATGGGATGCACTACATGGGCCCAAAAGGCCCAACAACATTTTTTTATTTTTAAGAAATTGTTAGAGCATTGCTCGGTCGAACTCACAAGTGTTTATATCTCAAGCTTGTTGTCAAATTTAGTTGCCAAAACTATATCTTGATTTCTAGTCTACAATTAGTTAAGTCTCGGACTAGAATAGAAATGTAGTTGAGAAATAGTGGATCACGGCAGTCATCATTGCGTTCTACCGTTTGAAGGCGAAGATCAACCGAAGCTTTTGGATAACTTCATCGACAAAAGGTAAGTGAAGACTTGTTATGGTGGTTTTTGGTTCAGGGCTAAAATTGTGAAACCCTGTATTTAGTGTACTGTCATTCTGCAAAGAAACAGAGCCATTTAAAAGTAATGAGTGCCTAGGCCTCTTTACTCACATATGTATTGAGCAATTCAGTATATTTATATATAAAATTTATCCAGAATGGTGCATGCAGCAACAATCCCAAATATTCTATAAATTTTATCTTCTACCGGCATTACTCACTAATGCATGGCCTGTCAAGTACTTATTCTACGCCATGTTCCCCCAGCCGAACTCTTAATGTTGACATAACAATTAATGTTCGCTCGCAGCTGAGTAGCATGAATTTCCCGAAGTGTCAGGATTAAGACATGCATGAAAGTACTTATTCAGAAGCACGCAAAGTTATGCTGCTCTCTAAGACAAAATTAGTGATTTTTGTATCAACGCACAAAATCCACCAGAAATTGATTGATTTTGTGTCATCTCACAAAATTCAATCTCTCTAACCTAATTTTATTAATTTACAAAAATTAGGTCTTTGCGGTACGCGTAATATCTCGAACCCCATTGGTCGAAACTGAACTTAGACAAGCTAGGAAATTGATCCGCCATGGACTAGTAGGAGCAAAATCCTACCAAAAGTGGAAAATAAGAAACAAAGAGAAACTGCGGTGAATAAAGGCAGCAGCAAAAAGAGGTGCGAGACCACATCACTTGGCCGGCCAGTTTTCCTTAACAGGCACCGCCCATGGCCGATCTGCCATACCCCATATTACTGCCTGCTGGCCCCTCTTTCTCATCAACCAATCAGATCACTTTAAATGTGCCGCATACACTTTTGATTAAAAGTGGAAGTTGGTTGGTCGATGCGCTTAATTCCTTAAGGAATTGAACATAGGACACCCATGTCAGTCTAAAAAACGATCACGACCATGTGTTTTGGCCAGCCAATTCGGCGAGCCTGGCCTCCTCCCAACACGGCAAGACAAGCTCCACGATACTCACTGGAGGGCCCACTGTTATTCTAACCAATCGGAATCCTTATAACATGCCTTCAATAACCCTAACCATAAGCCAAAAGTAAGCCAGCCGCGCGGATGAAAAAAGGATTCAAAGGAATTAAAACCGCATATGGCGGTCTTAAAACAATCGTGGTCGTCCAACTTCACTAGCCGAATCGACCAGCCTGGATCTAATATTAGGCGACCAATAAGATGTCGCCGTGATCACCGGCTATCCCTCTTCCATGAGGACCGATCGGCCAAGCCGCGACCAATATGTACGAATCTTGGACGGCTGCCCAAAGGTGGCTAGTCGCGCTGCCTACAAGGGTCTTGAATGATTCAACGGCAGCCAATAACTGCCGCAAATCATCTCAGCCACTCAATTTGGCTAGCCAATTTAACCGGTCTAGATCTAACTTGGGCCGACCAATAGGATATCAAAATGGCTACCAGCCATCACTCTCCTATGAGGACCGACCGGCTCACCTTTGGCGTACATGAAAAGCTCCTGGAAGCTTCCCGAAGATGGCTTGTCATGCTCCTTTTAAGACATTAAGCTCCGCGACTAATTTAAACAAGCTTTATATACGATGCTTCATGAGCATCGATTATTTTGAGCCGCTTGCTTAAAAGAGATGCTTTATATGCATCGATTACAAATGATGTTTTATAAACATTGATTTCATAAATAATTTAATTATTTGACCTAAAAGCATCATATGCTATTTTTTGCGGCAAGTCTCATGGCTTGACCTGTAACATATGACCGCCAGCCGCCCAGCTTGCACGTGATTGGTAAAAATAACTAGGTCTTGCAAACAAGACCCACTCAGCAACTTGCTAAATATTTTCCACGAAAATACTCGAGACATCAAACATGTCACAAACTGGGGGATGTTCATCAGGGTATTGGTCTGGCGGTTTACAACGTACGGCGTGCAACACGCCCATTATGAGAAAGTGTCAAGAAAAGCGGACAGTTAGTGGCAGCAGAGAAGTAGTGGGTGTAACCGACCCGTCTTCCCTCTAAGTAAGACGTGGTTTTCAATATTTTTACACGATCCCCACTTCTCCATCACTCAACTACTTCCACTTCCTATAAGATCAGGGTGCGTTCAACTATGACTTATATAAATAGGTTTTCGACCTATTTCAACCAACAACGGTTATCAACACAAGTATCCAAAAAATACCAAGAACTTATAGCTTACATTCCGCAAGAAAGTTCCACGTTCTGATACAAGTCATAAAACAACCACACCTTCGGAGTTAACCATTTTGATCTCAACACCTTCTTCGCTTCCATTCCTAATATCAACCCTTCTCCTTCATTTTGTGCCCTAAGCAAGACTGGAACGGCCATTTCTTGGTTTATGACAGAATTGTACAGATTGATCTCTCGAATCTAAAGTACTCCAGTGCAGTACATTTATTTAAGGTTTAGATTCGTTTCTCGGCGGTACACCCAATTTACCATTTCCAGCAGAATCAGTTTTTACCCCAAAACAAGACTGAACCACCTATTTCTCAAGTTATATTCACTTTTCTATCATTGAGACGATATCGCATAACTAATTATACGATTATGCATATACAAGAATTTCGAGTGAAGTTTATCTTGATAATTAGTTCTCGAAATATAATGACTAAGCTTAATGAACATTTTTGATGAATTTCGGTTAAGGAAAATTTATTGTTCGGAATCAAATCATGATTCAAGTTTTTATCATTCGAAAATAACCTGGAACAGTGATGTGTCATTGATGTTATTCGGGAATGTTTCGAATCGATTTAAAGAGAAATATAAAACTACTATAGATTCGGATACAATACAATGTTATCAGTCTTACAAAATGGGAAAACTGTTATAAGTCTGAAGCTGTATTACATGTACTCGTACACGTAGAGGAGTAGCTATATGTCGACCTGCAGATTTGTGGTATGCATATCCTTATGCATATCATGGAAAAGTGTGTTTAACTCGTTAACCGGATCGATACGCATACCCGTATGCAAACCGTAAAGGAACTGTGGTCACAGAAACGGGTGAGTATCCATACCGGTACACGTACCAAAATAGTTCTGTGCTCCGGAACTCGGTTGTGTATCCAAATCGGTACGCAAACCAAAATAGTTTTTTGGACTCCGGAACCGGTCATGGTCTTAAGGTAAACATACCGGTACGCATACCAAAATAGTTATGTGAACTCCTGAACTTGGTTTGTCTTAATAGTTTACAAACCGGTACACGTACTCAGAATGACCTGAGTCACGAACGGCTATGGTATTTGTACTTTTTGCATGTACTAACCATGTCAATTATTTTCAAGTGCAATAAAATTATTTCTACGATATAACTAGCATTTGACCAATTTTCTAAAAACACTAGACTTATTTGATCACATGATTATGACTCAAGGTTAATTTCTTAAGTGTTTATGAAAATGAGTATTAAGCTTATAATTTCAAATCGGCTAGTTTCGGCTAATCACCTTGAACATAGTCTTTATACACGGTTCGGTTACGGTTTTACCTAACCAGAGTGTATATCTTGTTTATGTAAATCAGATTCAAAGATTCATCTAATGGTGGATATTGATTGCTTCTTAGCTTAAACCTCAAGCAACCTATGCTTTGAATGTCTATAAAAGGGGAACTTCAATCAACTGGCATCTTTGAATCCCGACACTACTTTTTGGTGTGTCCTAGTTGTAACTAGAGTCATCCTCTTCCTAACCCTTTAAGGGTTTAGTGACTACAAAGACTTCATATGGATTCGTGAATCCAGGTCCAATTATCTTTTCTTGATAACTCGAGTATCCTGATCTTGATCGATTGTTGAGCTGCTCACTTGATCAAAGATAGATAGAAATCATCAAAGTTCTCTTCGTCTTAAACTTTGTTGATTTCACAAGTTTTATACTTGTGAGGTGAATAATAATCTAGGATGCACTTCAGGTTGCATAAGTCCGTATTTTGAGATTAGCTAGTCTTTGTTATTGCTATCGATTTCCATTACCTTTGATCAAACTTTTTGATTGTAAATGCAATCATATATAGGCTTAATCTGTGGGAGACAGATTGGTTTAAAGTCTTCAATTTAGTTGAAGCAACTCTTAGTTGGTGTGACGTCAGCTATGGGAATCAATTGCTTGGAGTCCTTCTGGGATTCAAGAGGCGTAAGGAGCGCGACTGTACCTTAATCAGTGGGAGACTCGATTAAAGCTCAACTACATTCCATTCCTAAGTTAATTGGTAGTATGCTAGTGTCTGTAGCGGCTTAATACAGTTTGGTGTTCAATCTGGACTAGGTCCCGGGGTTTTCTGCATTTTTGGTTTCCTCGTTAACAAAACTTCTGGTGTCTGTGTTATTTCTTTTTTTTGCACATATTGTTTATCTTTATAATTGAAATATCACAGGTTGTACGTTAATCAATCATAGTAGATACATCCGACCTAGTTTGTTGGATACGACTTGATTGATTCTTGGACATTGGTCTTTGGTACCGTCCAAGTAATCTCTTTGTAATTAAGTTCACGGATTTGATTCTGTAAACGTTCTAATTGCAAGAGAGAGAGAGATATAACTCTAGATATTATTCCATGATTGAGTTGAACTCTCGGAGTTGTATTGGGTTTGTCTATACAGATTGCCTAAGAAAATGTTGGTGGTGTATTTTGGTACCCCCGCGTTTTCAATTGGTATCAGAGAAGGAAAATACGTTAAAACCTAATAAGTCTGTGTTTGAAGCAGTATGACAATATGAACATTAGTAAAATCTCTGATGACGTACACCAGAATTCCTTAATGATTCTTCAGAGTTTGTTCTCCTCAAGACTTACGGTTTCACATGATGCTCTCGACTCATTCTAGATTTCCAATACCTTGATTGATTGTAAAGAATCGACGGTAAAAATTTAAGTATCCTCTGTAAAGTTTAAAAACATGAAACGTCCAGTAAGAGTAAGAAGCTTCGTTATCCTAAAAGATTGCTAAACATTCTGTTTAAGGAATGCAACAAAAGAAGGTCCGTAGAAGAAGATCTCTGTTTAGCTTTTGAAAAAACTTTTAAGTTCTTGGAATACATTGCAGTGATCTTGAGTAAGGTGGTTCCCATTCAGGTTTCAGTCTCTAATAAAACTTGCTACCAGTGTGGTAAACCTGGGAATGTCAGAAAAGTTTGCACGTCTGCAACAGTCTTGACTACTCCAGATGATTATGGAATATCATCACTTGATCAATATGAGGATAAAAAAACAGAACCAGAAAATTGTCTCGCCAGAGTGGTTTGTGAGCTTCTTGTTAACAAGATCCTTGAATCACCCCATCATGTAACTATCTTGAGATGGGGCAAGCAGTTGTAAAGGGTTGTTTCTGTTTGTATTAATATTCTGTAATATATATCCATCAAGCGTTTGAATGTGGTAATTGACCCTGGATGAAGGAAGGTTCTTGTAATCAAAAGTGATCAAAACATCAAATATTGTTGAGCTAGCTCCAATTTTACCGTGTCATAAGATCATAATAAATTACAGCACTTGTGCTTTGAAATATTATCATTGAGCTAAGAATAATATTAATCCTCTTATTAAATTGATAATATCTAAATGTCAATTTTTTGGTCCAAAAATCAAAACTTGATATGATTATGTACTTCTAACGGAATACAAAAAAAAAAAAAAAAAAAAAAAACTTAAATTCATGTTTTCCGCACCCGAGCCCGACCAAGCCCATTAATTAAGGCTTTTTAAAACGAGTATGCGTACTCCCTACTCCTTCTTCTTCTTCCTAGCGTTCAAGAACGAGATGAGAAGTTGAGCTTAGGGTTTTCGAACCGGTGTGATGTTTTCATGAATTAAAGGTTGTTATTTCACGATTTTTGTTCTTGAAAAGACGAGGGTACCCAAATACACCACAATATTTTTGTTTCAACCTATAAGTCCTCTTACCAAGTGTGGTCGTCTATGGACAAATTCGAGACAATACAACAACTTTGGTATTCACTGTAATACCCTGTATTTTTAGCTACTGTTTCGGGTCGGGTTATACCCGGATTAGTCAACCTTGTGGCTTAGGTTATTGTTCCTTAGCCTTAGCCTAGGTGGGTGGATTGAACTAGAAAGGCTTCAAGTTAGGGTGGAAATAAAGTCAGCTAATTTTATTTTAGTAATTAAGTAAAATGAATAGAAAATGAAAAGACAATTAAAAGGAATAAAGAAAATAGTAAATATTAGTTATCATTATTAACATTCGTATTTTTAAGGTTTTATAACTAAAAGTTTAAGAAATGATTTTTAGAGGGGAGAAAACTAAAAGCTAGGGAGAAGAATGAGATAAAGCTAGGGTTTATTTTAGAGAGAAAGACAATGGAAAATCAGTGGAGAATCAATTGTGTTGTGAATCGATGATGTCGTAAGTTGGATTATTTGTCTGAAATACTACTATTGATATTGTGAGCTTGTTAATTGAACATGTAATTGAATCCTCGAAGTTGTCCAAAATCTCTTGTTGTGTGTTCTCTTTGATTGATTGGTATTTTCGCATCTTTAGAGAATGGGGGTGCATTCTATTGAGCTGTCATCTCACCTCGATTAACATTCTTTTGCATATTTATGAAATGGTGGAATATGGAACATAGAAGTTAGTTAAATTGACGATTGCGCTGCTTTTCTTATAATTGTTGAAGTGTAATTATTTATCTAAATATGATTTGGTGAATGTTGTAATAGTGAATTTATAATACTTAATTTATGTATTTAAAAGATAAGTTGTGCTTGGTGAAAGAAATATAAAATTTAAAAAAAAAATAGGTTTTAGTCTCTTTCCGACCCGTAACGCTTCGAGTTCGGATCTCCATATGGGTTTGACCCTTGTCCGGAACTCGGGGTGTTACAAGTTGGTATTAGAGCTCTAGGCTTTAGATCTTGAATGGGACCGTGAAATAAATCATTGGATATGTTGATGTGATACTAAGCATGCTCTTACCAAGTGTGATCGTCTATGGACAAAGTCAAGACAATACAACAACTTCGGTATTCACACTTTGTGTGATCGTCTATGGATACAAGATCGAGACAATACGACAAACAAAGTGTGATACTTTAAAATAGGTTCGGTAATAACCACACTCTATAGAATCAATATCAAGTATAACGGAGCTCACGTTTGTGCATATATTTTCCTTTATTATAATAATAATTATAATACGGAAATCAAAGTAAAAGACACAGCAAGATTTTGTTAATGAGGAAACCGAAAATGCATAAAAACCCTGGGACCTAGTCCAAGTTTGAATACTCTCAGAATTAAGCCGCTATACAAAATATAATCCAACTTCGTATAGTTGAGACCAAGGAGACTACCACTAGCTACTTAGTTCCCTCAGTATCCCCGCGCCTTCGACTTCTAGAGTCACGCACGTGAATAGAAAGTCCTTTGGATCGTATTCCAAACAGCAAAGGAATAATATGTTTGGTAACCACTCTAATCAATCTTTGCCATAAGATTTAGATGAGTCATTGACAAAGGCTCTTATGTTTAATCTAATAAACTCCTTTGTATGGTTAGATCAATCTAACTTTAACTACCGAAATAGTCAAGTATAGATTCGCACTCAATCAAAATAAATCTCAAAGATATATTAAGAATGCCGATCCCACGTAACTAATCAATCGGATAAATCTGATTCTAGTTGGATCCCATCCGATCAAGGTTTGTGCACACAAATTCACAAGATACGAAAACCAATAAGAAATCTTCTTCGCCTTCAAATCTTCTTTAATCTTCAATAACCTGCACAACACCACATGAATCTCCTGTGATCAATCACACACAGAATGGACACTGTTAACAATGGATTATCACAAGATGTCTTTAGATCTAATAATAGTTCTAAAGATCGATACTCCGATCTAGTTTGAGTGAATCTTATATCAGAAGAAAAGATTCTCAAGAATAAACAAACTGGGTGCAATCAAAGTTTCAACAACCATTAGTCAATCAAATCAATCGAAAACTAATAACACAAAAATTATCTAGTTTCCCACCAACGGTACTCGTAGAGCTTCTTGATCCCACAAAAGTATTTAAACGAGCAGTCGTAAGAGATTTCACCTAATTAGGATACTTCCTCTCCAAATAAACGGCTCCACCAAAAACAACGAGAAATGAAGTTTGCCTGACTCTTAGGATAGTTTGATAGAAATGCAAACTTAGGTATTTATAAACCAAGGATGTTTGGACATCAAGCAATTTCCAAAACCGAAAATATTCTCAAGATATGCAATGAATGACAAAATTCGGTTTTCATAATTCTAATAAATGCTTGTCCAATATTTCCGAAATATCTCAATAGAAAATCTCCAATTAGTAAATGCACATTACTAATTTTTATTCTCTAGAGATGTACATTTAATTGCTGGTAATTAAAGCATATAAAACCAAAAACCTTAATTAAAAGGTTATTAATTTATCTCGGCACGGGATCTCCTTGAGTACTAAGGAATATCTTTGAACAATAAATGATAAGAATTACTGTACAGGTTCATAGTATGTTGACATCTTTTCACTTCAAATCCTTATTTCATATTTACATGGATTTGCATTCTTGGAATCGGTTATACCACACTTCCAAACAAGTTTAGAATTGGTTCACCTGTTTTCCAAGACTACTATGTGATTGATCAAATACCAAATCACATATATGGGTTCAATCGGTTCTACCAATCACTAGGTTCGGTTATACCTAATTATGGACATACTTGTGATCGGTCACACTAGTCACTAGGATCGGTTACACCAGTTACAAGGATCGGTTACACCAGTTACCAGGACCGGTTACACCAATTAAAAGGATCGGTTACACATACTCATGATCGGTCACACCAATTACAAGGATCGACCATACCATTACATGGTGATTACTTCGGATCGGTTACAACAATTAACAAAAACAAGTCATACCAAATCATAAGTCAGGCATTGTGATTAGTTATACCAAGATACATAATCTAAGTTAAGATCGGTTATACCATCTCACACATATTGGTCATCCAAAGATTTGCAATGAATAGCCTGACCAATAAGCCTAATGATTTCCCCTTCGATTCACGAAACAAGTTTATGAATGTACTTCCTTTAAACAAATGTAAAACATTGTTTCCTATGATGAAATCTTCACCATAACCCATCTACATAATCATAACAGTATATACAAGATTATGTCGATGTCATATCTACGAAGTTCAAAAGATAGGCGTTATACTTCGTAGTCTAATTCCCTAATACTATGATCATGTCACATCACTAGAGCATTATACAATATGTACAGTATATACAGATTTGCAGTTATGTTTTCAATATAGCACGACTTGAAAGATACGTTAAGAATGAAAAAGTTCAAGTCAATATTACTAACCTCAAGTGGAAGGATGATGTCGTCATTGTAGTTCGCTACTTCTTCACATTCTTCAGGTCTTCGGAGTAATACTTGTATGTCTCAATATCCCTAGACTTTCTAGTCTAACCTAAACGAAGTTGACTCTAGTATTCAATCAAGCGACTCTAGATGAGTTTTGATACTAAAATATGACAACCAAACTTGACATACCAACGCTTGGTGAGTTCAACCAAGCTATGCTCTAACAATCTCCCCCTTTGTCAATTTTAGTGACAAAACTCTTATTACATATGGATAAACAAATTACAAAAGAATTCATTTTTACATACGCTTGATTCCAAGTTTCAACAGCACAAAAACCTGCATATATTCAATCAATAAATGTCGTTGTTGACATTTGAATAACAAAAGTTTTTACTCCCCCTAAAGGAAAGCTAGGTAAATATTCAATCCGAACATCTTTGTTATTCCCCTTTTTGTAGTCAGATATACTACAACAGCATTATGATATGTTTCTCTCCCTTAGTCAATGCTTTACTCTTTCGTTAGATATAACGTTTAAGCACAATTGTGCTTTCCTTAGTGATTGAAATCACTTTTTTACTCAATATATTTCTCCCCTTTTTTGTCACAAAATGACAAAGGTTCGAGTAAATAAGGGACAAACAGAAAGGATCATACAAATCTAAAGGACTTGTAAACAACCTATAAGAGTTAAGCAGTAAGGTTTCACATACCACTTTAGATAACCAATATTAAAACCGAAACTACAAGTAATTTAGTTTTAATATGTTATCAAGGAAACAATTTTTTGAAGCAATTTTCCCTAATAGTCTAACAAATCAACTAAGAGACTTAATTTCCTTGTTAGACCGATTGACCAAAAAATTTGATCAACACATACAGAATCGGTTATTTCGATAAGAAAAAAATAAAGATCGGAATTAAATTTATTTCCCTCTTCAGGCTCTAATTATTCAGATAATAAATTAAACATTTATCTTTAGACAAGAAAACACTAGGTTAGATAACTAGTCTTTCTTGTCAAGGCATTCAATTATACTTGAATAACCGAATCCTCCAATTTGATAAGTCTAACTAAGATCAGAATTAACTTAGTTTCTCTTATCCGGAATCACGTTGGACTAAACAAATGATCCCGTATTTTGTTAAGCCATAAACAATACATACACACCAAAATAAATTGACTTGCACAATTATTTTCTTAACCGAAAGCAATTGAAACAAACATACACATTATAGCACCGCAATTGCACCGAATTTCGTTAAGCAAAAACACTTGATACCCAACAATAAAGAAGATACCAAACAATAAGCCAAATAAATTGACACAGTTTTTCTTAACCAGAAACAATTGAATCATACATACACACATCCATACACAATAATGGAACATATCAATTATGCCGAAATTTTGTTAAGCAAAAGAAAAATATATGCAATATAAACAGGTTTTTCTTAAACAGGAAAACAATTAACTAACAAATTCGTTACCTCAAATTCCACAGCCTCTTCCCAGAAAGATATATCATTAAGCGCAAATTCAAATAAGAACTCTCCCCCAGTGTGTTGTCATCCTCTCGCAAGAACAAAAGAACAACAACAAAAGCAACCTTTGCCAGAGAAATGTTAAAACAGTTTTAACTAATGCGTGCCAATAGCAAAAGTTGAAAACCCGAAACACATATGTTATGCTAAACACAAGTCATGTAAACATAAATTGATTCAACATATTGTGACTTTTCACATATGAGTTTCAATCGGAACACCTTATGATCCTTTGATAAAGCCTACCAACATGGGCTAGAACTTAATCCCGCTAAATCAAAAAGCCACACAAACCATAAGGGTCACATCATATGAGATCGAATATTAAGGTTGATGAAAACCGAAATCAGACATCCCATAAACCGAATATACATAGCAAAAATATAAACATTCATCCACAGGCTATGTAATCGGTAACTATCATAAGAAAATTATAAAATAATAATTTTATTCATAAATAATAATGATAGTTTTATTCAAAATAGACCTTATACAATAATTGAAGCAAATCAAAACATTGATGTCTATTTTCTGTTTGAGATTTTAAGAAGTAGAACACTCCTTGTCTTCAAGTCCTTTTTGACATTCTTTTTCTATTTCTGATTCCTTGTTACCTTCTCCCTTCCAAAAATCCGCATCAATGTTCAGAATACCTTTCAGAGTTTGTGGATCTTTTCGAGCAGCAAAGGCTAACTGTTTCTGAATAACGTCTAATTGTCGACCAAGATTTTTGAGATGAACAAGAATATTTTTAGACTTGTTGTTAGAAATCTGTGATTTTCCTTCAACGATTTGTTTTCTGGTTTGACCTCCAACCATCTGACTTATGATCTTTTTAGAGATAACATTAGTGATTCTCATGTCATCAAAGTTATCTCCCATGATTACTTCACAGATTTTGGTAATTATACATGAAAAACCGAGATGCCTCTTGATTCATGGAGATGAAATAGAATCTGATATCTTGATCATTTGACTGATAATGATTCCACAAAGATCGATTTACGAATCTTCTTTCAACAGAAAGAAGACAAGTTTTGCGAAATCCTTATTCCAAACCGACTTATCTCTTGTACTTGCAAATAGAGTTGCTATAGCAAGTTTTCCGAAAACCCTTAAGTAAAGAGGTATATATTTGGTTGGTAATCTAACATCTTCCCAGTAAATATTTTTTTCCCAATGAGATGTGTTGAAATGGTATCATGTTCAATTTCAACTCCGGTAATCATATGATGACATTCCACATTGTACTTGATGATGTTTGAAATCGTCTTATGATCAATATTGTGAATATATTAGCATAAAAAATTCTTACCAAATCAGGTGAATAATTATCAAAATCAAAAAGTTTTCCCCAGTTTCGATCTTGAACGAATTTCACATAATCATTATCTTGGACTTGTGGATCAAATCTCTTTTCAGCAGTAAACTCTATTCTTTTGAGAGTTTTGTATTTCTAAAAACATGAATTATCAACAAAGGAGGTGAGTTCATGTTTATCTTCTATTTTGTAAGGAAATCTAATCCTTTCAATCTCATCGTATCTATCACGATCATCAGAAGATTTGTTATTTCTTGATTTCCACTTTCTCATATTTTCAGATAGATGATAAACCCTAGTTACGGTTCCAAACAATCTCTCTCAGGATGTTTGTAAAAACAACACAAAATAATCTTCGTTTATAGGGAGTGAAGATATCAATTTCCGGAAATAACTAGTTTTAGGAAATCCTTCCAAAATCGGAAATCTTAATTTATGGGGAAACAAATCCGATTTTGCAACTAGGTCTTTCTTTTGGAAAATCGATTTTTCTTGGACCGGATCTGTATTATGGATCAATTCTATATTTATGTCCAAGTGTTTGTAACTCTATAATTACCAGAACTTGATAATTTTTGAAATTCATTCAAGAATTTTCCAATAGAGTATACAAAAACACAATTGAGCATAACAAGACATTTGTAAAAAATATCTTTTGAATCACAAATCCAGTAATACTTTAAAAGATCATTTGCTTCATTAAAACAGTTGTGGGGTGTATGAAATAATCCATTGTTAATAGAATTATTAACTGAAAATCATTCTTTGTATAATCACAAAGATTCAAAAATCGCATCCTAACCAGCGAAACATTGACAGTCTTAGATCTGAAAATGTACATATATATATTTGGGTAACCAATCCAAAATATATTTATGATCCCATATTTTTCAAGAACAAAGTAGTCATGGTTCATACATAGAAAAATCTTATTTGGAATGTTATGCATTTTCAAGATAGAACATGTCACATAGAATATTGTATCATTGTTACTAAACTTGTTAGTATTCAATACCATGAGATACAATTCTATGATAACCGAGGGATATGTAAGTCGACCAAGGCATACATAGACATAATCCCACTTCCTAACAAATTTAGGAACAAGGGTATCATATACTTCATTCGTGTCTTCCACCACGAATCTTTGAAGTAGTCAAATCATGCTATTACGTTAACTGAATCAGCCATTAAATTCAATTCTTATAGGTTGGATCGCACCAAATACAGATTGTTAGATCTTTTCGTGTTTGCCTGCTCTGATACCAATTGAAAAGACGAGGGTACCCAAATACACCACAATCTTTTTGTTTAAACTTATAAGTCCTCTTACCAAGTGTGATCGTCTATGGACAAAGTTGAGACAATACAACAACTTCGCTATTCACACTTTGTGTGATCGTCATCTATGGATACGAGATTGAGATAATATGACAAAAAAAGTGTGCTACTTGATAATAGGTTCGGTAATAACCAAACTTTATATGATCACTATAAAGTATAACGGAGTTAATGTTTGTGTATTTTAGTTTATTATAATAACAATTATAATGCGGAAATACAAGTAAAAGACATAGAAAGATTTTGTTAACGAGGAAAACGCAAATACAGAAAAACCCTGGGACCTAGTCTAGTTTTGACTACTCTAAGAATTAAGCCGCTATACAAAATCTAATCCAACTTCGTATAGTTGAGACCAAGCAGACTACCCCTAGATTAACACCCCGAGTTTTTAGCATGGCACATACTAAAAGATGCGCCATGGCCCGAGATGAAGCTTCATCCAAATCTTTCATTGCTTAGGAAAAGGAACATTGGCCCTTGGCCAATGCGTTGACAGTTAGCAGTGCACAACAATCATGGATGGATATTGGGTTGGAAGCGGACAGTCATCATGGCTGGACATCGGATTGGAAGTGCACAACCATCATGGCTGGATATCGGGTTGGAAACGGACAGCCAACATGGCTAAACATTGGGTTGGCACTGTTCATCCAACATGGCTGAGCATTGGGTTGGCACTGTTCATCCAACATGGCTGAACATCTGGTTGGCAATGGACAACCAACATGGCTGAACATCGGGTTGGCAGTGGAAAACCAACATGGCTGAACATCGGGTTAGCAGTGGCAGTAAACAACCATCTTGGCCGGTTATTCAGAAATATATGGCAACGGCCATGAATAGTAAAAGTGGGAGTTGATGAATGATTTTTGGTCCCCCAATTTCAGTTGTAAAAAAGTCAAATTAACATATATAGGGAGGGGTAGTTGGTTGAAGGTGCATATCGGACTATGCGCCAAGTAAGCTCCATAGCTTAGCCTGAAGAGTATAAATGATGCCTAAGGCTCATTTATAGTTGCGTAGCCTTTCCAATGGGGCATGTGATGCGAAGGCATTACTATGCCATGCCGCGGACCCGGTAATGCATAAACGTTATGCATTTTGACGAAACGTCTTATACGAACCACGCCATTATCATTATTTCTAGGCCACAGCCTTGCAATTGAGTTGGCTTAAGTTACTGTCCCTTCGTGATGAACTACAATCTGTGCTTGATCCCTTTAGAGTAGGGAAGGGTACGTAGGCAGCCGCAATGAGGTGCAGCATTGCCGGTCCAACACTTTGGCCCCTCATATCATCTAAGCTCGGTAGCTCGATGCAAGAGATGATTGCGGACAAGCTTTATGAGGCTTAGTTTCATGCCAGCAAGTGGATGCTCATACTTCCTATCAAGCTATACGAAGTTGGTAAGCGTGGTAAAGTAGGGAATTGCCAAAAGGATAAGAGCGGCCTAAGCCTAAGTAGTTGACGGTTTCTCAGCTAGATAGGAAATTTATCACTGAATTTCCTACGTTGAGGCAAAGCCAGTGATGCATGCAAGATGCATTGGCATTGGCCCTATGGCCTTATAACCTTTTGTGGACAACGATAAGTTTGGAACGGTGTGAAAGCTAAATTAGCTGCATCATACTCCACGAGCATTCTTGCAAAGCCAAATGAACGTGCATTTCCCCATCTTTGAGGCTCGGATCGTAGCTTCATCACGACGCATCGGGGAGATTACGGCCCGCGCGCCCAAACGCGCCAGGCGTTATTTTTCGGTCCGTCACAGTTGGTATCAAAGAAAGTTCCAAGAAAACTCTAGGGACTGTGAGTAATGAACTCGCCAAAGCGATTACTTTCTTTGATGGAAACTTAAAGTTGGAGAGTAGGCCAACTTTTGCGCGGAAAGAGTTAGTAACTGCTAGGCCAGTTACTTTGCTAATCGAGTTTAGCTAGTTTAAGTACTGTGAGTTTGCCTAACCTAAGTGGCACCCCAATTACGAGAGGAAATCCGGAAGACCGTCTGGTACGGTGGGTAGACAATGGGACTGATCATCCCCACACGTTGGAAACTGGCCAATGGTGTGCGTTGTCAGGCCCGGCTAGCATCCCACTTACGAGTGGTGATGTGAGTTTTAAGTTGTAGTGAAAGTGGTGAGAAAAGTTCGTTCAACTCGGGCTTGTGAAGGATTCTTTTAGACTCAAATTAACTAAAATAAAATTGTATCAAATTATAAAGAAGACACCGAGACTTTGGATTCCACCATTGACCAATTATTTGATAAATTCTAATCAATATTCATGCAATATTTTTCTTTAAAGTGATTCTAATATTTGCCTCTAATTTGGTTCTTGAAGTAATAATTGTAAGCACGAAGTATGAAACATCAAAAGTATTAAAACCAAGCATATCCCATCAAAACACTTCACAACTACTCAATAAAAACCAATTTTTCTTTTAAGTTCTATGCAAAAAAATCATGTAAAATAATTGCAATAAATAATAAAAATAGAATTATACCACTTTTCATGGAACAATGGCTTCCTCCGTCGCCTCGGCTAAGGGGTTTAGCTCCTCATATTAATCGTGTTCTCAAAATACATGTTTATGGCTCAAAAACTGATTACAAGGGAGAAAAGGGAATACTGTAGTCGCTGAAAGTCTAATACAGCGGACGGAATCGTTGCTGAAGAGATTTGGTGACTGCAGGATGATGCGACCGTAAATCGTTGTCACTGAAAATAAGTCTGCCTCTGCAACTTTCTTTTTCCGCTGTTCTGTGTTCTTCGTCTTCTCCGGTTCAGTTTTGCACCAGCAGAACGTGATTTCTTCCAATGGTTTTTTTAGCTTCTCTAAGGCTCTAAACTTCCCCTAACTTCTTCCTTCCCTTCCTAGGACCCTAACCAACCCTTTTATACATAGTAGAGCAAAGAAAATTCGAGAATAAACTTGGTTTTTTCCTCCACAGCACGTTAAGTTATTTCCTTTTTTTTTTTCTGTTTCACGTGCATTCAATCCATAAAAGCTGTCCAAACTCCTCCCTTGATAGAAACAAGTCTTTAATAAGAGTTTCCTTCCTCTTCTTCACATAAATTTCTAAAAAATAAACCAAGAAACTTCCCAAAAATAGAACGTGATATTTTAACCATTTTTCGATTCCAATTCGAGTTCTAGCCACTTTGGATCCATTCCAACACCCTTACCTCGCCTGTTAGGTCCATAGGAACAAACCCAATCAAATTCAGCCCTTTAATCTCCCTAAAAATCGATCAAAAATCCATCCAAAAAATCGCCTGTGTGTGAAGAGAATTCCCGCCATTTTCTGTTTTTTTGAAAACGTAAAGAAATGTGACCTCCCCCTATCCAGTCTCGGTCTGTGCTTAGCAGCTGCCTGAAAATGGGTTACCCCTTATCCAAAATGAGAGTCCGAATAGCAAATGTCCTCCCAGGAGCCTTTAACAACTTTTCGAGCCAATTTTCCCGCAAGAGCCCATTTTTCCAAAAACACCTACAAGGGGGTAAAATACCAAAATTAGTACAGAAATGGGTACTAACACTATACATAAAAGAGATGAAAATAGACACATAAATGCGTCTATCAAGTGGCAACCTGGATGACCGTCAGGGACGGTAGGCAACTGGATCCTGTTTCACACAGTACTACAGTTTGTTGGCACCAACTTTGTGAACTTTAGGGACTCTTGAGTGTGTAGTATGGGATGCACATTTAGGATACCTTGTTGACATATCCTTTTGGCAATTAGCCAATTGAGATTCTTGGTAAAGTTGTGAACTCCTTTTGGATTCCTGAGTATGCGGTATGGGACGTTTGCTCAAAAGGTCCTAATTGATGCTCCATGACAAGCTGAAGAAACCCGTGATTTTTGAGCATCTGGTATGGACTTTTTCTCAGTAAATCCAAACCGGAGAGTTAGTCCACAATAGCTTTGTTTTGAATTTCGGGGACGAAATTCTTTAAAGGGGTGAATATTGTAACACCCCGTGTTTTTAGCATGGCACATGCTAAAAGATGCGCCATGGCCCGAGATGAAGCTTCATCCAAAGTTTCTGTTGCGTAGGAAAAGGAACATTGGCCCTTGGCCAATGCGTTGACAATGTTCAGCCATCATGGGTGAACAGTTGGCAGTGCACAACAATCATGGATGGATATCGGGTTGGCATCGGACAGTCATCATGACTGGACATCGGATTGGCAGTGCACACCTATCATGGCTGGATATCGGGTTGGTAGCGGACAGCCATCATGGCTGAACATCGGGTTGGCAGTGCACATCCATCATGACTGAACATCGAAGTTGGCAGTTGAAGTGAACAGCCATCTTGGCCGGTTATTAAGAAAATATATGGCAATGGCCATGAATAGTAAAAGTGGGAGTTGATGAATGATTTTTTTCTCCCCTAATCAAAGTTGTAAAAATGTCAAGTTAACATATATAGGGACGGGTAGTTTGTTGAAGGTGCATATGCGGACCATGCACCAAGTAAGCTTCTTAAATTAGCCGGAAGAGTATAAATGATGCCTAAGCCTCATTTATAGCTGCGTGGACTTTCCAATGGAACAGGTTAAGCATGGGCATTACTATACCATGCCACGGGATCGATAATGCATATCCAATATGCATTTTGACGAAACAGCCTACACAGACTAGGCCATTACCATTATTGCTTGGCCACGTCCTCGCAAACGAGTTGGTTTAAGTTTTCTGTCCCTTCGAAGATGAACTACGGTCTGTGCTTGATCCCTTTAGAGTAGGGAAGGGTACGAAGGCAGCCGCAATGAGTTGAAGCATTGCCGATCCAGCACTTTGTCGCTCATATCATCTATTAGAGAGATGATCGCGGCACAGTGGCCCCTCATAAACTCTAAGATCGGTAGTTCGACACAGGAGATGATTGTGGCCAAACTTGGTGAGAAAAGTTGATGCAGATGAGCAAGTTATAGCCTATCTGGAGGCTAAAAAAAAACCCGATTGTCGTAATAAAGCTCAAGACGGGTCTAAATTGATTGGAAACGTCCCAATGATCAAGACGTGATACGGTCTTGGAATTTTAGCCAAATTCCTTCGTTTAGGACCTCAAAAGGCTTTTTTTGTTGTTTAAAGAAAGTTTTTGTTTTCCTAATAAACCCTTTGCAGAACAAGGGTAAGTTAGAACAGTGTGGAACCTAAGTTAGCTGAATCATGCTCCACGAGCATGCTTGCAAGGGCAGATGAACATGCGTTTTCCTAGCTTTAAGGCACGGATCGTAGCATCATTATGACGCACCGGGGAAGTTATGGCCTGCGCGCCCAGGCGCGCCATGCGTAATTTTATGGTCCGCCACAGTTGGTAACAGAGCAAGTGCCGATAAAACTCTAGGGACTGTGAGTAATGGACTCGCCAAAGCAAGTACTTTCCTTAATGGAAACTTAAAGTTGGAGAGTAGGGAAACTTTTACGCGGAAAGAGTTAGTAACTGTTAGGCCAGTTACTTTGCGAATCAAGTTGAGCTTGTTAAAGTACTGTGAGTTTCCCTGGCCTAAGTGGCATCCCACTTACGAGTGGAAATCCGAAAGGACGGTGGGTAGACAATGGGACTGATCATCCCAACACGTTGGCAACTGGCCAATGGTATGCGTTGTCAGGCCCGGCTAGCATCCCACTTACTAGTGGCAACCTGGATGACCGTCAGGGACGGTAGGCAACTGAATCATGTTCCACACAGTACTACAGTTTGTTGGCACCAACTTTGTGAACTTTAGGGACTCTTGAGTATGTAGTATGGGATGCACATTTAGGATACCTTGTTGACATATCCTTTTGGCAACTAGCCAATTGAGATTCTTGGTAAAGTTGTGGACTACTTTTGGATTCCTGAGTATGCGGTATGGGACGTTTGCACAGAAGGTCCTAATTGATGCTCCATGACAAACTTAAGAAACCCGTGATTTTTGAGCATCTGGTATGGGACTTTTGCTCAGGAAATCCAAACCGGAGAGTTAGTCCACAATAGCTTTGTTTTGAATTTCGGGGACAAAATTCTTTAAAGGGGTGAATATTGTAACACCCCGTGTTTTTAGCATGGCACATGCTAAAAGATTCGCCATGGACCGAGATGAAGCTTCACCCAAAGCTTCCGTTGCGCAGGAAAAGGAACATTGGCCCTTGGCCCATGCGTTGACAATGTTCAGCCATGATGGCTGAACAGTTGGCAGCGGACAGTCATCATGGCTGGACATCGGGTTGGTAGTGCACAGCCATCATGGCTGGACATCGGATTGGCAGTGCACAGCCATCATGGCTGGATGTATGGGTTGGCAGCGGACAGCCATCACGGCTGAACATCGGGTTGGCAGTGCCCAGCCATCATGGCTGAACATCCGAGTTGGAAGTTGCAGTGAACAGCCATCTTGGCCGGTTATTAAGGAAATATATGGCAACGGCCATGAATAGTAAAAGTGGGAGTTGATGAATGATTTTTGCTCTCCTAATAAAAGTTGTAAAAATGTCAAGTTAACATATATAGGGAGGGGTAGTTGGTTGAAGGTGCATATGCGGACCATGCATCAAGTAAGCTTCCTAACTTAGCCGGATGAGTATAAATGATGCCTAAGCCTCATTTATAGCTGCGTAGACTTTCCAATGGAACAGGTTAAGCATGGGCATTACTATACCATGCCACGGGATCGATAATGTATATCCTATATGCATTTTGATGAAACGGCCTACACGGATTAGGCAATTACCATTATTGCTTGGCCACGGCCTCGCAAACGAGTTGGTTTAAGTTTTCTATCCCTTCGAGGATGAACTACGGTCTGTTCTTGATCCCTTTAGAGTAGGGAAGGGTACATAGGCAGCCGCAATGAGTTGCAGTATTTCCGGTCCAGCACTTTGTCGCTCATATCATCTATTTGAGAGATGATTGCGGCACAGTGGCCTCTCATATCATCTAAGATCGGTAGCTCGACACAGGAGATGATTGTGGCAAAACTTGATGAGACAAGTTGATGCAGATTAGCAAGTTATAGCCTACCTGGAGACTAAAAAAAAACGATTGTCGTAATGAAGCTCATGACGGGTCTAAATTTATTTGAAACGGCCTAATGATAAAGACGTGATACGGTCTAGGAATTTTAGCCAAATTCCTTCGTTTAGGACCTCAAAAGGCCGTTTTTGTCATTTTAAGAAAGTTTGTGTTTTCTTAATAAACCCTTTGCAGAACAAGGGTAAGTTTGAACAGTGTGGAACCTAAGTTAGCTGCATCATGCTCCACGAGCATGCTTGCAAGGGCAGATGATCGTGCGTTTGCCTAGCTTTAAGGCTCGGATCGTAGCATCATTATGACGCACCGGGGAAGTTATTGCCTATGCGCCACGGCGCGCCAGGCGTAATTTTCCGGTCCGTCACAGTTGGTATTAGAGCAAGTTCCGATAAAACTCTAGGGACTGTGAGTAATGGACTCGCCAAAGCGAGTACTTTCCTTAATGGAAACTTAAAGTTGGAGAGTAGACCAACTTTTGCGCGGAAAGAGTTAGTAATTGATAGGCCAGTTACTTTGCGAATCGAGTTGAGCTTGTTTAAATACTGTGAGTTATCCTGGCCTAAGTGGCGCCCCACTTACGAGTGGAAATCCGGAAGACCGTCTGGGACGGTGGGTAGACAATGGGACTGATCATCCCCACACATTGGAAACTTGCCAATGGTGTGCGTTTTCAGGCCCGGCTAGCATCCCACTTACGAGTGGCAACCTGGATGACCGTCAGGGACGGTAGGCAACTGGATCCTTTTCCACACGTAACTACAGTTTGTTGGCACCATCTTTGTGAACTTTAGGGACTCCCGAGTGTGTAGTATGGGATGCACATTTAGGATACCTTGTTGAGATATCCTTTTGGCAACTGGCCAATTGAGATTCTTGGTAAAGTTGTGGACACCTTTTGGATTCCTGAGTATGTGGTATGGGACGTTTGCTCAGAAGGTCCTAATTAATGCTCCATGACAAACTGAAGAAACACGTGATTTCCGAGCATCTGGTATGGGAATTTTTATCAGGAAATCCAAACCAGAGAGTTAGTCCACAATAGCTTTGTTTTGAATTTCGGGGACGAAATTCTTTAAAGGGGTGAACATTGTAACACCCTGTGTTTTTAGCATGGCTCATGCTAAAAGATGCGCCATGTCCCGAGAATAAACTTCACCCAAAGCTTCTGTTACGTAGGAAAAGGAACATTGTCCCTTGGCCAATGCGTTGACAATGTTCAGCCATCATGGCTGAACAGTTGGCAGCGGACAGTCATCATGGCTGGACATCGGGTTGGTAGTGCACAGCTATCATGGCTGTATATCGGGTTGGCAGCTGACAGCCATCATGGCTGCACATTGGGTTGGCAGTGCACAGCCATCATGGATGAACATCGGAGTTTGCAGTTGCAGTGAACAGCCATCTTGGTCGGTTATTAAGGAAATATATGGCAACGGCCATGAATAGTAAAAGTGGGAGTTGATGAATAATTTTTGCTCCCCTAATCAAAGTTGTAAAAATGTCAAGTTAACATATATAGGGAGGGGTAGTTGGTTGAAGATGCATATGCGGTCCATGCATCAAATAAGCTTCCTAACTTAGCCGGAAGAATATAAATGATGCCTAAGCCTCATTTATAGTTGCGTAGACTTTCCAATGGATTTTTTTACTCGGTCAATAAAAGGTCTATTAAGAGCAAAAAAACGTAACCAACAAGATTACAAAGAGGGGTCCGAAGGCCCCAAACCCCCATAGACCAAAGGGGTGAAAGGTAAAAACTTTAAAAAATGGGCACAAGCCCAGAAAGCTAGAAAACTAGAAAAATAAAACAAAAAGGTCCCTAACAGGGGCTTCAAAAGAAGATCGCATCACAGAAGACGCTCTATCTGCATCAAGAATGCTGCCAAAATCCTAATTGCTTTAGTCTTCAATTCCAAAGCTTCCAATCTTCAAAATAACTTCGATTCTTCAAAAGATGCAAAAAAAAACCTTGAAAGACAAGGCTAGCTAGATGTTCATCGCTCCTGCAACCTTCGGTTAAGCCCCAGTGAGCTCAGGTCATAATAAACTTCGAAACGGGCTGGAAAGCATAAGCTGACACCAAAGCCCAAGTAAACTTCAATCCAGGCCATACAGCAAAAATTGTTAATAGCCACAAGTATAAAAGCCCCGAAATCTTCAACATAGCCCAACAATAAGCAAAGCCCATTGTTCTCAGAGGCGAGAAGCAGCAAAACACCAAAGTGACCACATGCAGCATCTTCACTGTGCTGCCAGGCTTTGGACAAAAAGTTTCGCTGCTTGCAAGGTGTGACGTAGCAAAGAAAATCTCCACTACGCACAGTAATCAGCAAGGAATTACCACGGTTTCCACATGCAACAAAAGCTTCCAGGCTATGAGAAAGAACCCCACTGAGAGTGCGGAAAAGCAAGAAAAAATTGCTAACCACGAAGAAAAGCAATGTATAACCACAGATTCTATGGATAGAAACCTTCTTAATCAAAAATTGATATATCTTCAAAGAGTCTTCGGCAAAGATTATAATCACCAAAGAATGGTAGCATATAGCTACAGAAAGAATATTCTTCAAATTAACCGTCTTGTGTTGAGAAACCATGACGAAGAAGCTACACCACCCCATATTAACAAAATATGCATGAAAGAAAAAAGTACCATAAAATCCATGGACAGCACCTTGAATGGCTATCATTACCATGCTATGGTATCTGTAAACATCCACGTTCACCAGATTGTAGACGATAGCATACTCTTGATAAACTTGAGAAACAAAACGTTCAATCACCTTCATAATCTCATCAACAAAAACTATGATTTCCGTAGCTTGAAAGGAACAAGCTACCATCGTAACTTTGATCCTAATACTGTCATAAGCTTCAAGAGAAAAATAATAAAAAGAATCCTTGATCACCAGATTGTTGTTATAAACAGCAAACCCTTGAAAAGAATGGATTGCAAAATAAAAAAGTTCATCTTTAAACTCCTCTCTGTTGTCCGCCACCAAGAGTGAAACCCTAATTTCAAAATTCGATCCACAAGCAAAAACCCTAATCTGGACAAGGATCAAATCTCCAGCTTCGGACATGATCTGGCCATGATCCCTGATCACGAACTTGTTATGCATATACTCATAAAAAACCTTCAGACATGCAGCCATGTGCATGTATAGCTTCGATCCATCAGGATAAAAATTGATATCACCATCATCTTTAAAAATCCACAACATGTCGCACCAATAAAGCTTGTAAAACAGCAACAAGACCTCTTTAAATCCAGCAAAAGTCATAGAAGATGACCGATCAAACCCTAATCCATGAACAAACGCCAAGTTAATTAACCTCAATGATTGTCGGTTTATAAAGTGAGGATGATCACCAATGAGACCAGCAAGCTATAGAACAGACACCGAACTCAATGCTTTTAATGATTTTCGATTCTCAACAGGATTTAAAAACCCAGAGAGCACATCAGCAACAAAACCATCATTGAAATCGCTAATAATAGCTTCAAAATCAGCGAACGTTATAGGAGATATAGAATTCTGCCCAAACCCTAATCTATAAACAGACGCCATGATCAACTTCTGACTTCCAACGTGAATAATCAAACTAGGTTGATTACCAACGAAATCAGGAATAGTATTGTGTTTATCAGGAGGATCGGTGGCTGGATTAACCATCTCTGATCGCCCAGAAACGATGAAACCAACGAAAATTCTCCAAACCCTAGAACCGAAAAAACCGGAGCTCTAGGGGTTCTTGTCGAATAAACGCTTTTCCCTCGTAGACTTTCCAATGGAACAGGTTAAGCATGGGCATTACTATACCATGCCACAGGATCGATAATGCATATCCAATATGCATTTTGATGAAATGGCCTACACGGACTAGGCCATTACCATTATTGCTTGGACACGGCCTCGCAAACGAATTGGTTTAAGTTTTCTGTTCCTTCGAAGATGAACTACGGTCTGTGCTTGATCCCTTTAGAGTAGGGAAGGGTACGTAGGCAGCCACAATGAGTTGCAGCATTTCCGGTCCATCACTTTGTCGCTCATATCATCTATTTGAGAGATGATTATGGCACATTGGCCTCTCATATCATCTAAGATCGGTAGCTCGACACAGGAGATGATTGTGGCCAAACTTGGTGAGACAAGTTGATGCAGATGAGCAAGTTATAGCCTATCTGGAAGCTAACAAAAAACGGTTGGCAGCGGACAGTCATCATGGCTGGATATCGGATTGGCAGTGCACAGCCATCATGACTGGATATCGGGTTGGCATCGGACAGCCAACGTGGCTGAACATTGGGTTGGCACTGTTCAGACAACATGGCTGAACATCGGGTTGGTAGTGGACAACAACCATGGATGAACATAGGGTTGGCACTGTTCAGCCAACATGGCTGAACATCGGGTTGGCAGTGGACAACCAACATGGATGAACATCGGAGTTGGCAATTGCAGTGAACAGCCATCTTGGCCGGTTATTAAGAAATATATGACAACGGCCATGAATAGTAAAAGTGGGAGTTGATGAATGATTTTTGGTCCCCCAATCAAAGTTGTAAAAATGTCAAATTAATATATATATGGAGGGGTAGTTGGTTGAAGGTGCATATGCGGACCATGCACCAAGTAAGCTTCATAGCTTAGTCGGAAGAGTATAAATTATGCTTAAGGGTCATTTATAGTTGCGTAGCCTTTCCAATGTGGCATGTGATGCGAAGGCATTACTATGCCATGTCGCGGACCCGATAATGCATAATCGTTGTGCATTTTGACGAAACGACCTATACGGACCACGCCATTATCATTATTGCTAGGCCACAGCCTTGCAATTGAGTTGGCTTAAGTTACTGTCTCTTCGTGATGAACTACGGTCTGTGCTTGATCCCTTTAGAGTAGGTAAGGGTACGTAGGCAGCCGCAATAAGTTGCAGCTTTGCCGGTCCAGCACTTTGGCCCCTCATATCATCTAAGCTCGGTAGCTCGATGCAAGAGATGATTGCGGCCAAGATTGATGAGGCTTAGTTTCATGCCATCAAGTGGATGCTCATACTTCCTATCAAGCTATACGAAGTTGGTAAGCGTGGGTAGGGAATTTTCAAAAGGCTTAGAGCGGCCTAAGCCTAAGTAGTTGACGGTTGCTCAGCTAGATAGGAAATTTAGTGATGAATTTCCTACGTTGAGGCAAAGCCAGTGATGCATGCAAGATGCATTTGCCTTGGCCCTATGGCCTTATACCCTTTTGCGGACAAGGGTAAGTTTTGAACGGTGTGGAAGATAAATTAGCTGCATCATGCTCCACGAGCATGCTTGCAAAGGAGAATGAACGTGCATTTGCCCATCTTTGAGGCCCGGATCGTAGTTTCATCATGATGCATCGGGGAGATTACGGCCCGCACGCCCAACCGCGCCAGGAATAATTTTATGGTCCGTCACACCTAGCTTCTAAGTTCCCTCAGTATCCCTGCGCCTTCGACTTCTAGAGTCACGTATGTGAATAGCAAGTCCTTTGGATCGTATTCAAAACAGCAAAGGAAGAATCTGTTTGGTAACCACTCTAATCAATCTTTGCTATAAGATTTAGATGAGTCATTGACAAAGGCTCTTATGTTTAATCCAATAAACTCCTTTGTATGGTTAGATCAATCTAACTTTAACTACCGAAATAGTCAAGTATAGATTCGCACTCAATCAAAATAAATCTCAAAGAGATATATTGAGAATGCCGATCTCACACAACTAATCAATCGAATAAATCCGATTCTAGTTGGATCCCAGCAAATCAAGGTTTGTGCCCACAAATTCAAAAGATACGACAACCAATAAGAAATCTTCATCATCTTCAAATCTTCTTTAATCTTCAATAACCTGCACAACACCACTTGAATCTCTTGTGATCAATCACACATAGAACGGAGTCTGTTAACAATGGATTATCACAAGATGTCTTTAGATCTAACAACATTTTTAAGGATCTCGTCGATACTTCGATCCAGTTTGAGTGAATCTTATATCAGAAGAGAGGATTCTCAAGAATAAACAAACTAGGTGCAATCAAAGTTTCAACAACCGTTAGTCAATCGAAAACGAATAACACTGCAATTATCTAGTTTCCCTCCAACGGTACTCGTAGATCTTCTTGATCCCACATAAATGAGTGGTCGTAAGAGATTTCACCTAATTAGGATACTTTCCTCTCCGAATAGACGGCTCCACAAGAAACAACAAGAAATGAAGTTTTCCTGTCTCTTAGAATAGTTTGCTAGAAATGCAAACTTAGGTATTTATAGACCAAGGATGTTTGGACATCAATGAATTTACAAAACCGAAAATATTCTCAAGATATGAATGAATGGAAAAATTCGGTTTTCATAATTCCAATAAATGCTTGTCCAATATTTCTGAAATCTTTCAATAGAAAATCTCCAATTAGTAAATGCACATTACTAATTATTATTCTCTAGAGATATGCATTTAATTGCTGGTAATTAAAGCATATAAAACCAAAAACCTTAATTAAAAGTTTCTTAATTTATCTCGGCATAGGATCTCCTTGAGTACTAAGGAATATATTTGAACAATAAATGATAAGAGTTATTGTACATGTTCAAAGTATGTTGACATCTTTTCACTGCAAATCCTTATTTCATATTTACATGGATTTGCATTCTTTGAATCGGTTATATAATACTTCCAAACAAGTTTAGAATTTGTTCACCTTTTTTCAAAGACTACTATGTGATTGATCAAATACAAAAACACATATATGGGTTCAATCGGTTCTACCAAACACTAAGATCAGTTATACCTAACTATGGACATACTTGTGATCGGTCACACATGTCACTAGGATCGGTTACACCAGTTACAAGGATCGGTGCCATATACACATGGTATTACTTTTGATCGGTCACACCAGTTACCAGAACCGGTTACACCAATTACCAGGACCGGTTACACCAATTAAAAAGATCGGTTACACATACTCAAGATCGGTCACACCAATTACTAGGATCAGTCACACTAATTACAAGGATCGATCATACCATCACATGGTGATTACTTAGGATCGGTTACATCAATTAATAAAAACCAGTCATACCAAATCATAAGACATGCATTGTGATTAGTTATACCAAGATACATAACCTAAGTTAAGATCGGTTCTACCGTCTCACACATATTGGTCATCCAAAGATTTGCAATGAATAGCCGGACCAATAAGCCTAATGATTTCTCCTTTGATTCACGAAACAAGTTCATGAATGTACTTCCTTTACAAAAAAGTAAAACATTGTTTCCTATGATGAAATCTTCATCATAACCCATTTACATAATCATAACAGTATATACAAGATTATGTCGATGTCATATCTACGAAGTTCAAAAGATAAGCGTTATACTTCGTAGTCTAATTCCCTAATACTATGATCATGTCACATCACTAGAGCATTATACAATATGTACAGTATATACAGCTTCGCAGTTATATTTTCAATATAAGACTACTTGAAAGATACGTTAGGAATGAAACAGTTCAAGTCAATATTACTAACCTCAAGTTGAAGGATGATGTTGTCGTTGTAGTTCGCTACTTCTTCACATTATTCAGGTCTTTGGAGTAATACTTGTATGTCTCAACATCCCTAGACTTCTAGTCTAACCTAAACAAAGTTCACTCTAGTATTTAATCAAGCGACTCTAGATGAGTTTTGATACTAAAATATGACAACCAAACTTGACATACCAACGCTTGGTGAGTTCAACCGAGCTATGCTCTAACAGTTCCTTTTCTTAATAGCAAGAAGGTTTGTCAAGAAGGATCCAATCTAGCCATCATCTTCAAAAGGAGCCACTCAAATAAGATCAAATCTATTCTCTTTATATTTATAGCTGACAAATATGGGAAGAACTAAAGGAGTTAGTAAGAAACCGAAGCCTAAAGAAATCCTTGGACCCAATCTTCGAGAAGAACCTAGAATCATATATGTTAATAAGGATTGTCATGAAACCTATGAGAGAATTTCTACTAGATAAAGTATTCTAGAGAAGAAATTAGAAGAAGGGTATGTTAAAAGAGAAGATCTAGCTTGTTTTGAGAAATACGAACTAGTAAACATGTTTTGTGGGTACTCAAGGTCTTGACATATGTGGATGGATTATTTATCTAATGGTAACAATAACCTTATCCAATAAGAAATTATTGTTTCCTTGTCTTATTGAACGCATTTGTGGAGAATTCGACATTGACCCGATTGGAAACTCTATTGGAGCTCCCATTTCAGTTTGTGAAAGTACATTCAAACGTAATGAGAACGAACGAGCACAAAACAAAAAGGTAATCTATCTCACCTCTTGACGGTTCTTGTGATCCAATAACCTTGAGTCTTCTTCAACGAATGCACAACATGTTTGCAAGATCAACGCCAAGGTAAAAGGTGTGCAAAAACAATTATGTGTGATTGCTACAAAATTTCCCGACATCAATGACGAATTAGATAAGATTCAAGCTTCTACGGGTGATTCCGATGATGAAGAACATGAATAAACCTTTTGTTATTTTTCTTTTGTTCCTCTTATTTTCTAGGAAACTTCTGGTGAGAATTTATTCTTACTTTTGGTATAGCAAAAACTGTGATTACACAAGCTATTTCCAACGATTTTCATCTTGCATGTTTTTAGATTTATTTTTTTAAATTCTAGAGTTGTTGGAAGATGAACTTGCAGTATGTAATCATTATTTGTTTAATTATTGCAAAAGTATTATGAAATATATGTGCATTACGTTTTTCGTGAATCGAGTTGATATTTCATATATACTCAGAAGTTAAATCAATTATGTTTTTATAAACGGAAAATAGAACAAACTCTTTGAGAATTTTCTCGCAGTATTGATCTACTCGTGATCACACTTTTGTGTTTTTACTGCTTGACACACTCCGTAAGATTTTCTAATGTTGAGTCATACCGATTAAAATCATCTTTTCGTCCGTAACTGGCATTAAGATTATTTTAATCCGATTTTAAGGATACAAATCTATGTGATTTTTTAATGTCCAACAAAATCCTTATTTTTCATAAAGCAAGGTCACTCATGTTGTTCTTTTTAGAATGGCATCAAACGGGTGAGAGTTCTTAAATGAACTTGTGTTTCATTGCTATATCTTTGTGGGAAGTGTGGCTGTAGATTTTAAAGGGGATGCTTGTATCTTAAATCTCCTAGATGAGCGCTAAGTATTTTCTTACTATGTGATATCATCTGAATAAAGTTGATATGAGGAGTTGAATTTTAACTATGTTCTAATGTAGTATCTCTAACTTCCTTAAAACTTGACATATCTTTTGGTTGTATTCATAACGATCCCACGATTTTCGTACCTTTGCCAATTTTATTGACAAAAATTGGGATAATTATTTAGTAGTTTCGTACTACATACATATGGTTTACGGATCATTATGTAAGGGGGAGTGAATCAATAATCTATAGGTCCCACTTATTATGCAAAAGATGTAAGTATTGATTAAGGGGGGAAAACATATCACCGTAGTATTACTTCAGAGTTGGGATATAATTGAACTTTGGAGAATATAATAATACTATGTTTCTGTATAATGATGATTGAGAATATTTGTTTTCAATAGTGTTATCGCTACGGATTTTCAACAAAAACAATGCTGAGTTGAACACGTTTAGAATCATTGCAACTTGAAATCACGAAGAGTTCAAGGAGTTGAAGAAACCAAGGAAATCAAGCATGATGGATTTGAGGAGTTTTAAAAGCTTTATTTTTGCTATCCATATGTATTGATAGTTTTGTCACTTAAATTGACAAATGGGGAGATTGTTAGAGCATTGCTCGGTCTAACTCACAAGTTTTTCTATCTCAAGCTTGTTGACAAATTTAGTTGCCAAAACTATATCTTGATTTCTAGTCTTAGTTAAGTCTCCGACTAGGATAGAAATGTAGTTGAAAAACAGTGGATCACGGCAGTCATCATTGCGTTCTACCATTTGAAGGCGAAGACCAACCGAAGCTTTTGGAGAACTTCATCAACAAAAGGTAAGTGAAGACTGGACCACCTATTTCTCAAGTTATATTCACTTTTTAATCATTGAGATGATCTCGCATAACTAATTAGACGATTATGCATATACAAGAATTTCGAGTCAAGTTTATCTTGATAACTAGTTCTCGAAATATAATTACTAAGCTTAATGAACATTTGTTCATACTTGATGAATTTCGGTTAAGGACAATTTATTGTTCGGAATCAAAATCATGATTCAAGTTTTTATCATTCGAAAATAGCCTGGAACAGTGATATGTGTCATTGATGTTATTCGGGAATGTTTCAAATCGATTTAGAGAGAAATATAACACTACTATAGATTCGGATACAAGACAGTGTTATCAGCCTTACAAACTGGGAAAACTGTTATAAGTCTAAAGCCATATTACATGTGCTCATACACGTAGCGGTGTAGCTATATGTCGACTTGCAGATTTGGGGTATGCATATCCTTATGCATATCATATAAAAGTTTGTTAACTCGTGAACCAGATCGATATGCATACCCGTATGCAAACCGTAAAGGAATTGTGGTCACGGAAACGGGTGAGTATCCATACCGGTACACGTACCAAAATAGTTCTGTGTTCCGGAACTCGGTTTTGCATCCAAACCGGTACGCAAACAAAAATAGTTTTGTGGACTCCGGAACCGGTCATGGTTTTAAGGTACGCATACCTAAATAGTTCTGTTAACTCCTGAACTTGGTTTGGCTTAATAGTTTACAAACTGGTACACGTACTCTGACTGACCTGAGTCACGAACGGCTATGGTATTTGTACTTTGTGTATCTACTAACCATGTCGACTATTTTCAAGTGCGATAAAATTATTTCTACGAGATAATTAGCATTTGACCAATTCTTTAAAAAAACTAGACTTATTTGATCACATGATTGTGACTCAAGGTTAATTTCTTAAGTGTTTATGAAAATGAGTATTAATCTCATAAGTTCAAATCGGCTATAGTTTCGGCTAACCACCTTGAACATAGTATTTATACACGGTTCGGTTACGGTTTCACCTAACCAGATTGTATGTATATCTTGTTTATGTAAATCAGATTCAAAGATTCATCTAATGGTGGATATTGATTGCTTCTTAGCTTAAACCTAAAGCAACCTATGCTTTGAATGTCTATAAAAGGGGAACTTCAAGAAACTAGGATCTTTAAATCCCAACACTACTTTTTGGTGTGTCCTAGTTGTAACTAGAGTCGTCCTCTTCCTAACCCTTTAAGGGTTTAGCGACTACAAAGACTTCATAGGGATTCGTTAAGCTAGGTCCAGTTATATTTCTTAATAACTCGAGTATCCCGATCTTGATTGATTGTTGAGCTGCTCACTTGATCAAGATAGATAGAAATCATCAAAGTTCTCTCCGTCTCAAACTTTGTTGATTCCACAAGTTTTATACTTGTGAGGTGAATAATAATATAGGCTGCACTTCGAGTTGCATAAGTCCGGATTTTGAGGTTAGCTAGACTTTATTTATTGCTATCGATTTTCATCACCTTTGATTGTAAAGGAAATCATATATAGGCTTAATCTGTGGGAGGAAAATTGGTTTAAAGTCTTCAATTGAGTTGAAGCAACTCTTAGTTGGTGTGATGTCAGCTATGGGAATCAATTGCGCGGAGTCCTGCTGGGATTCAAGAGGCGTAAGGAGCGCGATGATGTGATTTTAAAGTGTTGTAGAAAAAGTGGTAAATAGGATTCGAACTCTAAGACTTGTGAAGATTCGAGTTTTTAAATTTAATAAAAATATATACAAAAATATTACAAAGGGTGCGAGAGTTACTGGGACTCAGGATTCCACCGAATTCAAAACATAAGGTTCAATTATTAATTCTTTGACAATTTTAGCTCAAGAAAAACATGGACTCTATTTTTGCCAAGGTAGATTCTCAAAACATTGATTGTAAATCCTAAGCATGATGTATCAAAACACCTAAGCTAAGTATACACCATCAAATTAAATGACAACCAATTAATTCAAATCATAATTTCAATTAAAATTAATGCAAAAGTCTTAAAAAGAATTAATAAAATTACCCCAAGTATGATATTCGCCTTCCTCCATTATCCCAGTGTTGGGGTTTAGCTCCTCATATTAGAAATATGCTCAAAAGTTGATTTCATTGATCAAATAAGGTGTTTTTATTAAGAAGGATAAGTTGTAGTTACAGAAAGCTTTTTGCAAGGGAAGCAATGGTCGCTGAAAGTTTAAAGCGATTACGGTTAGAAACGATAAAAACTTCCTGTAGTTGAACATAAGACTGCTTTTGCGATGGTTTGGTGTGGGTCGAAGTTATTCGTGTTCTTCGCGACTGTTCAGTGTGGGTCAATGTTCTTCGTGTTCTTCAGGACTGGCAGCAGCAGCGGCCTGTGAATCTCTGATTCTCGCCTCCTCAAGCCTTCTCATCCCCCCAAACTCTCGACAACCCTTCTATACGACCCAACCAACCTATTTATATCAAAAAGACCGATTAAATCTCTCCAAAATCTTCCGAAATCTCTTTCTTTTTCTTCACGGCAAATTTGCAGCAATTTCTTGTTTTAGAATTTCCACGCGTATCTGAGCTTTCCTTTTGATTCTAAACTCTTCCTTAAATAGATATCAAGCTTTGGGAAGAAAATCTTGTCTTTAATCTCTCTAAAATTTCCTAAAATCGGTCACACACGTGACTTTCCATATTTTGCTGTTGAGATAAAAATCCGTCGATTGAGCCCAGTTTAATCGATTTCAACACCCATGTTAGATTCCTAGACCCATAAGGAGTCTACCCTATGAAAATCAGAGGTTTAATCGACCTCAAACTCCTCCAAATCACTTTCACCAAAACTGCAAGAATGTGTTTATATTTTCCCGCCAAAAACAGAATTCGAATTTTGAAAAGAAAATGACCTCCCCCTATACAGTCCCGGTCTGTGTTTAGTAGCTGCTTGGAAATGGGTTACCCCTTATCCAAAATGAGAGTCCAAATAGCAAATGTCCTTCCAGGTGTCTTTAACAACTTTTTGAGCCAATTTCGCCGCAAAAGCCTATTTCTCCAAAAACACCTACAAAGGGATAAAATACCAAAATTAGTACAAAAATGGGTACTAACAATATGCACAATAGAGATGAAAATAGACACATAAATGCGTATATCAAATACCCCCAAACTTATTATTTGCTAGTCCCGAGCAAATCAAAACTACAAAAAATAAAATCCTAACTCACTGTCGCAGGCATCGTCGATTGCACTTAGCATGTGCAACAAGCCTTTAAACCCCTAGGTGGCCCTAGTGGCCGAGTTATAGTCTCGGGAGGGTTTACTAGAGATATACCCACAAAACCTTTACTCCAGACCCTAGCTATCTACGCAGAACCTTGGAATGCACTAAAGAACCTCCTTGGTTGGCATACTTATTGATTACGGGAGGAAGTACCCTGATGCGAAATTCCAATTGCTGTATACGAGTTTGCACTCAAGCATACTAAAATTCATATTTAAGTGACAGAGCTCTACTCAGATAGTCGCACTATGGACATCAATATCCGGAATCAAACAAATCACATGAATAGATTAAGAAGATTGATATAGAAATAGATGGTTGCGAATGGACTTCAATGCCAAGATGAACCTATGACCTAGTGGATTGAGATACTGGTCTGGACTAATATCAACACAACTAGCATATACAAGGGAACCAGTGGTCGACAATCCTAAATCTACATCAACACAGCTGGCATATACAAGGGAACCAGTGGTCGATTTTATAATAAACCTTTATTTATTTTTATTTTTATTTTTATTTTTATTTTTTTAACGACATGATTAGATCTTTTGGATCCAAGCGCATGCTTCTTGTCAGCATATTACATGGTAATTCCCGTGGATCCTGCGTTCCACGCTTGTTTAGGCGACGGAGACAGGATAACACACACATATTTCTATCCAAGTGTTAATATTTATTCGGATTCGTCTAATTGGCCTGGTCTTTTTTTTTTTTTTTTTTTTAGTAACTCAATCACCCTATTTCAACCCAGCAGACATCAACATAAAAATTTGCAAAAATAAAAATAGAAGTAATAAGATGATTCCGAGATACGGTGAAACTATCAAGTTATTTTTAACACCTGAGCTCCGTGCTTTTATGAATAGACTCTATATAGATGTTTCCATCCACTCAGATTGGTCCCTCAACTCCTAAAACCAAAATGCTTCCATCCACTTAGATTGGTTAGTGCCATCCTTAATAGGCATAAATTTCTAGGCTCTGGAGTTTATTAATGCAACTAAAAAGTTTCTCCCATACCCCCAAACTTAAATCTAACATTGTCCTCAATGTTCTAAAGATAAAATTAAAAGCATGAACAAGGAGAAACTGTTACCATTTGAAGAAAAAGAGTTAAGGAAAGATATTACCGTGTTGCATGAGAATGGGTTACCTCCCAAGAAGTGCTAAGTTTAAAGTCTTCAGCCAGACTAGGAAAGAATTAGTCACTCGAATCATAAAGTAACAGTCGGAATAACTGTGGGTCTTCAAAACTAAATTGAGTTGACCAAAGGAAACTGCAATAGTGAACAAGAATAGCATGCCCTTATCTAGTTTCCTGATTAAGATACCTATATCTAATTGTGGTTCAGGTTCTGGTTCTATGAAAGGGTCTAAATAAAATACTTTCATTGGATGCATTTCCTCATAAGTGAGATCCAAATTATTAGGTTCTAGAGTCTGTAGAAACTCAAATAAGAACTTAGAAGCACATAATAATAACCTAAATAATTGAGGATCCTCTAAGTCAATCAGGTTTGACTTACATATTTGACCACAATGAGAGTAGTGGTCATTCTTAAGCAAATGTGTCGATTTTATTAACCTAAAGTACTTAGGCTTAGTCTCAAAACCTAATAGGTGACACATTTGAAATCTATATGTTCCCACATTTGGAAGAAAACTATTTAGTGGGAAAACAAAGTCGATCTGGGTATCATAGCCTGGGTTAACCACATCAACCAGAGGATGGGTTTCTAACGATTGAATTTCTTCTGGACATAACTAGGTTCAGAAAAATGTGTATGAAGATAATTTTGTAAAATGGTTGAGGCAGAGATGTTAAGTCCCAAGTGAGGGATCTCTGTAAGAGCTAAAGGTAAGGAACATGGAGAATGATAATCACCCCCAAACTTAGATTTTTCAGTGTCTCTAGTTAGACTAGTCACAATCTCCCTAATTTCTAGGTCATCAGATTCCTGAAAATAGGCAATTGATTCTTCTAAGTCAAGTTCATCCTCACTCATCTCTACGAGTTCATTTTCTTTGTCTAAGACTATTGTATCTAAATCACTAGACAATAAAATAGTATTTTCAGAATAAACTCGTTTCTCTAAACCATTATTGGCTTCGTAATCAAAAGGAAATACTACATCGTCTAAAACGGGGATATCTCTAGACAAATCCTCGTCCTTTTGAATAGGTAAATAATTATTAAAATTATTTGGATTTGAACTAGAAATAACATTATCATTATAAAGCTCAATTGGAGTAACAAATTCCTGATCACTATGCCTACATATTTCAGATTCTTCAGCAACACTGTCCTCATCATAATCGTCATTATAATAGCATGGAAATGGTTGAACCTCATCTAAACATGTATTGTTACCAATTCTAACCTCGTCATCTTGATTATGCAAATAACTATCATTATTTTCAAGGGTATTATTGGAAACACTGTATTGGAAATTAAGATTATTTCGAGCAAGTCTTTCGTTCGTCTCAGCCATCAGCTTGAGGGATTTCTCTATAGAAAGTTTTCTCAATGGTGCAGTTTGTCTATTCATTTCCGACATAAACCTATTTGTTTGCTCAGTTAACTGCTTAAGAGACTCTTCTAAAGATACGGAAGGATCATAAATAGGAACAGAAGGATCATAATAAGGACTATTTTTCAATAGTTTGATTGTATTGTCCAAAGACGAGGTACTAGCACTATAATAATCCTTATTTTCTTGGTCGTATGACCGGTGTGTGTGTGTGGATAGTAATTGGGCTCACCATGGTATGAACCATAACCTTTAAAAGGTTGATGTTCCCAACCACTATTCACACTATGGTCGTAATATGAATAATGTCCATTTTGAAACTCAGTCGGATATTCATTTTATTGGCTTCTATCATACCAGTTCGACATTCTTAATTGCAAGGGAATTCTACACAATCACAAACAAGGCTGACTCGACCAAATCAAACCTATAAAATCTAGCAAACAACAAGCATGATGGCTCCCTTAGATTGTTTCTAGACCAGCTTCTACTCTTCCAAGAGGCAACTGGGTACAATTTTAGCAAACCTCGTAGGACGATCCGAATAAAGTAAGTCGAAGAGAAGTAGGAGAAGCTCATATGAGCTTTGATACCCCCACCTCTTTGGCAACGCTTCCCTGGGTTACAAGGCGGCTCTAATCGACTTACAGTAATCTTCCTGAACTTTGAGTTAGGCTTACAAGATACTTAATACGATCCTTTTGAACGACTTTCCTACAAGCTCGTTACCCTATCGGTCTCGTTCTAGTCAATATTTTAAGCTTGGGTTCGCGTTTGGTATCGTTTTCCTAAAGCGGGCAAGAAGAGAACGGTGATGAAATCCGAACTCTTATCTTATATGGCCAGGCCTTGCCCTTTACTAGGAAAATAAATGTCCGTATTCAATTCCTCAGCATATATGCACCTTAAGGAAGACAGTAAACCCGCTGACAGGGGATTCGCGGGTGTTTAAAAGTTTACCTCCCATACCAGACGGGCGAAGAACCGTTGTAGTCGACTCGGTCCACTGACACCTGTGTCAATATGCGAACCCAAGGGGCCGAGACGATATCGTAATCGTCGTCCTTCCCTGCAAACAGTTTATATTTAATTTTAACCCTTCCTTAGGGTTTAAAAATAATAAAAGTCCAAAGTCCAATGTCCCAAAAATAAAAAAAATAAAAAGGTTCAAAAAAACAAAAATTTACAAAAATAAAGTCCTATTTACAATTTCTAAAAATTAAAAAAATCTAATTAAAAAAAAATATCTTCGTCTTTTCTCCGTTCTTTTCGCTTTGTCTAGCTTTTAATCCCCCAGGTCTTTTGTCTCCAATTCCTCTTTGATTCAAAACCTGCAACAAAAAGACAAATACCCAAGAAACGTAAAAAAGAACAAAAGAATAAAAATCTAAAAACTCTAAATCTAAAAACAAAGATATTTTTAAATTTAAAGTGTTGTAGAAAAAGTTAATTGGGAGACTCGATTAGTGGGAGACTCGATTAGGGATCAACTACATTCCCGTCCAAAGTTAATTGGTAGTAGGCTAGTGTCTGTAGCGACTATACAATTTGGTGTTCAATCTGGACTTGGTCTCGGGGTTTTTCTGTATTTGCGGTTTCCTCGTTAACAAAACTTCTGGTGTCTGTGTTATTTCTTTTTCTTCGTTATATTGTTTATCTTTATAATTGAAATATCACAGGTTGTGCGTTAATCAATCATAGTAGATACATCCGACCTAGTTTGTTGGATACGACTTGATTGATTCTTGGACATTGGTCTTTGGTACCGTCCAAGTAATCTCTTTGTAGTTAAGTTCACGGATTTGATTATGTAAACGTTCTAATTGCAAGAGAGAGGGAGATATAACTCTAGATACTATTCCTTGATTAAGTTGAACTCTCGGAATTGTATTGAGTTTATCCATACAGATTGCCTAAGAAAAATTTAGTGGTATATTTTGGTACCCCCGCGTTTTCAGAATATTAAATTTTCCGAAGAATATTACTTTTTAATAAAAATAAAAGGGAGTTATTCTTATAATAACAATAAAACGGCCAAGACACTTGTTTTCACTACACGCAATTTCCAGATTAGCAACTAAAATTTGTAACGGCTTATGAAATTTGGATTTCTGATATAGGTATTTGTTCTACTTTGTTTAATTTAGGTATCTATTTTAGGTTTCCATTTTGATTTATTTTCAGCTAGATTTAGGTATTTGTTTTAGGGTTTCAAAATGATAATTGATTTAGGGTTTCTTGTTCAATCGATTATGAGATTTGGATTTCTGATATAGGGTTTTTTATTCAGATTTGTTTTCAGATGCAGATGGGAATGATGTTATTAAGGTGATTGAGAAGCTACAAGGGGTAGGGATTACTTCTGGTAGTGTTGATGGTGTTGTTCTAACAACTTCTAAAGGTAATTTTGATATTTTGGGTTATTGATTTTTTGTTTGGTTTTGAAATCCGTTACAACTCCTTTTAATAACGGTTCAGTTCTGTTGCGAATCGAGAAATTTGGTGTAGTGTTTGATGTTACCGGTGTCTTTCCCTTCACATATGGTGGTGTCCGTACATCTACTCCGGGGCAAGCCATTTCAAATGATGTCCTTCATAAATGAAACAAATATTTTGACTAGTGTACCTCTCACGGATATGGGTTCGGTGTTTTGGCTTTTACCACCTTAGGTGAGTTAGGTGATGACACAATTATCTTTTTGAAGAGACTGAGGATCCGCCTAACTAGCCACAATGCTAATGCTAGAGTAGATAGTTTTCTTTTTTATAGAATATGGGTAGCTATTCAAAAGAGCGTTAGGGCCCAGCTTATGGCTAGGTGACCAACTAACTTCTTGCAATGACCTCTTTTTTTTTTTGCTTTTCAATAAAAGCCCTCGGTGGGCTCTTCTATAACAAAACGTTAAAAATAAATTTAGTAATAATGATAATATATTAAGAAAATAAAAACAAAACGTAACAAAATAAAATAAAAATTAGGCATAGTTACTTTTCCTTAATTAGGGATAGTTATACAAAAATGTGTTGGGGCCCAACTAGTAGCCAGGCTTCTAACTAGTTTCTTGTAGACCCTTTAACATCTGGTTGTTATTTTATGGAGTAAAGAAATAAAATAAAATAATAATAATAATCAATTAAAAGAATTTGAAGATTGTTTGTATTTTTAATATATAAATATTTTCTCATATTTTCATATTGTTGGGGCCCTCGGTAGGCTACCAACAGCTCCTTTGTAATATTTTCTCACTTTTTTTTAATAATTTTGAATACTGTTTATATTTATTAAAATATTTAATAAGAATAAATAAGAGATCAAAAAATATAAGAAAAAATAAGAAAAATAAATAAATTTGCCGATTTAATAGTCAATAAAATGATGTCTAAAAAGAATACAACGAAAATATGATTATGTAAACAAAATAGGTGGTCAATATTGGTCAACATAGTAGCCTGCGGGGTAGTATACGACCGCATTCAATACACACCTCAAGAGGTGAATATTCAATGTAGCCCTTTGGAGGTAGTAGGAATTACATGTAGTTGCCATGTTGTGTGATTGGATCCATGTCAAACACTCAACTTTATAATGTAGCTCTTGACTACTCCCTTTGACTGCACTAACTGTAGTGTCAAGTGTGTAAGTGTCAACAATGTATTAGTTTATTATGGTAGCTCACTAAATTGGTTAACTAGTTGTATCTATGCAGGTAGTCTTCATAATCATGATCAAGGAGTAAGTAGTGAATCCAATCTTTTTCTATTAATAATTACTATCTGGATGATATGGAAAGATAGGTGTGCAACTATATTTAAAATTTTGAAACCTAATAGAACGATGTCCATTGGCAGAATCAATAGTCTGACGATGTAGCAGTATTGGTAACTTACTTGTGGCTTCTACAGAAAGTAGTGGTAGGAATAACTCAATTTGGAATCCACCTGAAAGCGATTGTCTTAAGATTAATTTGGATGCTTCTTTTACCAAAAGCACTCTCAAAGGTACCATTGAACTAATAATTAGATATTTTACAGGAAATTATCATGAATAAAAAGGAAGGTGTTTTGACGGAGGAATGATTGAAGATCACGAAGTATGGTAGCTGGAGTGCAGAGCAATGAAGGAGGCAATAAGCTAGGATGTTTCTAGAAGCTTAGATAGAGTTATCTTTGAGTCCGATAATGAGGTGTTAATAAAATCTATTAATGAGGAAGCTTTGTATGGGCTAAATCAAGTGGCCTAATGGTTCTCATGTTCTCTCTTTTGGAGGAGGTAGGGGGTTGGATCCTTGGACCTTGTTTCCCTAAACTATGTAATTGTTAGTAATATTTAGAGGCCCCTAACTAACCACCGTCAAAGAAAAAAGTCGAAAAAAAATACAAAAAAATACTTTATACGTTAATTGGACCTTGTAATTGTTAGTAGTATTATTATAGATATCAAATTTATGTTTGAGAGTCATAGTCACTTGTCTTTTAATTTTGTACGGAGATATAGCAATGGTGCTGCAGATTTTTTTTCTAAGAGGGCTAGATAAACTATGTCTGATTTTGATTATCTTGAATGTTTTCCACAAGATATCCAGATAGTTGTGTTTTTAGAACAATCTGGTGTAATATCTAATAAAATTATCTTTTTGAATAAAAAACAAATAAAAATTATAGTGTCAAAAGGTACCTATCACTTCCGATTAAGCGAATCACTTGTGCTTATGCAACTGTCTAAACTCATCTATTGAAAACATCACAGGCATCACATGAATTACAAGAAGTACAGGAATTACAAGCACCACAGGCATCTCAGGAATTACAGGATTTACAAGTACCAAAGGTTTTTCTGATAACACTATTATCAACATTGGTCATCTCAAATTCAATCACAGTCAATTAATGGAGGATAATAGCTTTCTGAAAGCTAGAACTACCAATTTAAGTACCATTATCTCTATCACTAGCAATCATATCTTCTATATCATTTCCCATTCCTTCTATATCTTCTCACAACACTATCACCTACTTATACCCCTGATAACCAATTTTACTCCCATGTCTGAGTATGGCTATTTTTGCACCAGTCCCATTCAGTTAAAACCTAGACATCATCATCATCCACATCATCACCATCATCCACATATCATACAAGATCAATTTAAACCAACAAACATCAATTTAATTTTACCCAAAAACCATAATTATCTATTACAATCTTCAACATCTAAATATCATCCAAAATAGTTTAAACAAAAAGCAAATATTAACCCGTTTCCTACTCAATCCAAGCACTATACCCAAAAACAAAGTCTTTCTCACAAGAATGCAGGATCTGGAGAATGAGAAAAACCAATTTTACTTACTTCTGATGCTGGCGAGTCTTGCTCCGAGTTCCTTGACTGACACTACGAGTTCGACTCCGAATCATACGCATAGATGGATCAGCAATTCGTAGTACTGGTGCTGGAGTATGCTGCTCTTCAACAGAACTACCTCGGCCAGCTTCATTTCCTCCATCCTGATTAGCTTTCTCTACTACAACGATAGCTGGAACTCCATCGTCAGAACCGGTTTCTTGATGGACTGGATCGGTGGCAGGTTGGGTTTTTCCGTCAAAAATAGCACGTCATATCTGTCCAGTTACAGGACAAAGAGCATCCATCACTGGAAACTGCATTGGCTCATCGTAACGCCAAAGCCGCTTAGCCAACTAACGAACCATAAATCTTACATCTGCATGGAGAGTGATGGATTGAAATCCAATTCTACTCAACCTGGAAACAAGGAATCGATCATCAACAACAGCAACGCCCTCATGCACTTGAAAAGGACCAAACTTGGGATGATATACATACAAAATCCAGTCATCATCATCAGACCCAGATCGGCGAGGCTTAACAGCAGGAGACAAAGACTGAGTATCATCCCCATCATCCATATCAACATCACCATCCTCTACCCCTCCTGGCGGATTGATAGTCTCATCCCTCTCTTCATTGGCTTGATGGCTGCTGCTTCCTCTATCATACCTTTCTCCACGAATCACAAAAGGATTGCTAGTATCTTGATTGATTGGTGCTGGCTTTGGCAGATTGAAGAACTGAATCAATCGTTCAATTGGAGAATCAACCAATAACCCATGAACAACACCTGGTGGTCAGTCTTGTTGCAAACACTCTTCCACCTTTACATTCACATTATGCTACAAATCATCCAAGTACCATGCAAAGCTTTCCTAGAATTCTGGAGACTCACAACCTTGGGGGAAAGCAATTCCATAAGGCAATCGATCTACACAATGCTCATGAGGATACCGGTGAATTCGAGGCTCAATATCAACCTCCTGCAACTTTTGCTTGCCCTTCCGGTCCGGTTTCTTATCATTATCATCCATGGAGAAAGAACGGATAAATTCAACCGAGAGTTATTGAAGTTGAACAGGAGGAAAATAAATTAAGATTATCTCCGGCAATTGAAAGAGCTATTATAAAGGATTTCATTTTTTGGTTTTGGGTCGTTTCACCATTAATTGGCAGCGATTCCCGAAGAGAAACCTTTCTCTTCACTCACCTTCTTTCCCCTATCCTGTCGTTTCAAATTTCCCTCAACTAGACTATCATTACCTATACCCTAAGAGAAATCAATCTCCCAAATTACACTTAACTGCTACTCGTTTACTTCTTTTGACAGATAGTGTGTGGACTCTCTCTTCCACTTGACAAAAGAAAAAGTACGGTGGACATGGATGACTGGATTACTACACGCACCAACAGCACATTCACGATTCAGAAATTTGATGAGGTGAATGGAAATTTTTTATCTGCTGACTTGATAAAGTACTACATCAAGAAAATTCCTAAGTCCAACAGACAGAATCACTTAATCTGGTTCAGTACTCTCTCAACCTTTTCCTCCTCTATCACCTTCTTATCACATGACAATACATATTCTCTTTGGATTGAGCATTATCTTGCTAGTACCCTTTATCAGAAACTTTACACTAAAATTTATATGCATGTTATCATATCTTGGTATGTCACTCTTTGGCCAAATCTGCAAAACAAAATTCTTACCCTAAATAGGAATCACGGGCTAACTAACCATAATACTATGCATATTCTTCTTTCTTTTTTCTTATGGCTCATAGACAGGTCGCTCTCTCAAGGCGTGCTAGTAGTCAACCAACGCAACATGTTCAACACAATTCTGCTAACTAGGCATTGGAGCACCTAAGAAATCACATGGAAGTTTTACTTTTTTACTACTAGTGGTTGGAAGAGTTCCTCTCATCTGCATAGTAACAAAAAACTGTCCTTCAAGCCAACTAATATTTTATATTTCAAGATTCAAATTAAAGTGTTCTGCTTTAGCATTATACATAACCTTATTTATACCACCAATATCAACACCATCACCATTGACATGTTCTTCTCTATCAAAGACCTTATGTCATCCACTCTTGGTACTAAACCAACTGATCTAGTTGACAACCTGGTTGAACAAATGAATTCCACACTGAATATTCCTGAAGATCTTTTTCCAAAAGTTTTCATAAATTCTAAAAACATCCTCCCTAAAAAACAAGAAAACTGGAAATGGGTATTCATTGGAAGATTTTGCAGCAAAATTTCTCATGAAACCAGAACTATCCTAGATTCATTAACTCCAGCTGGGAGCTTAGAAGAGATGTTGAGGTTGCTCTTTGGAAAAAGAAAAGAAATTACTATCTCTATCAGGCTTGGTAGTATAGAAGATTACAAAGTTTTCAGAAAAGGTGGCACTAGAGGTATCTTTGATAAACTCATTTTTCTAACTGAAGTTCCCCCATCAGGTCCTGATTTTATTGATGAAGCTAACTTCTACAATGTCAAGATTTTGGTGCTTGTTAAAAGAGTTCCTAGGCATATCATACCAGATATCGGCAACATCCTCAAACCTGCTGGTACATTTAAAGAAGCAAAAAGAGCTTATGGTAGAGATGATGATGAGAAGAATCTTGAAGTCTTACTGAACACTGATATTACTAGAACTCTAAAATTGGCATAGATGTTTATGAAACACCGTCTATCTCTCACTGGCTGGAATTTGCTTATGCTTTGAATAGTATTGCTTTTTGCGAAGTTTGCAGAATCCTTGACCACCCTGGTCCTCTTTGTGAGAAAAAAAAGAAGAAGTTCCCCACCATGTTAGCAACAACCCCCATCCCTCAAACTCCAACACCTTCAATACCACATCAATCAATAGTCCAAAACCTATCATCAAGAAAAGGTCTTATTCTAACAAATATGCTGCTGAAGAATTTGCTATCAAAATGAGACTAGCTCAGAAGCAGATTATCATCAAAAATAGTTTAGAAGAATTGGATGGTCTTGAAGATTTTATAATATTTAAAGCTGGTCTTCAAAACCCCATTACTTGGGATATTCCAACTCAAAATCCTGAAGCCATTGCTTGTCAAAAGAAACACGGGAAAACTCTTGTAAACTACAAAGCAAAGGATAAATTTTTGAAGAAAAAGAGTACCCACATCAAAATAGCTGCTAGGAGGTAAACTCAAACTTCAGATATTGGAAATGAGAATACCTTTAACCCTGACACTATCTTTCCAAAAATTACCTTCAACATTCTCAATCCTTACAACTCAATACTCTCTCTGGCTGATATCCAAAATCAAATCAATAAAGAATTCAACAATCAGAAGAAATTGCTCTGGGAAAGGAGGAAACGGGAAAGTAAAAGTAAGAATGTACCTATAGTTAGCAATCATCAGTTGTTGGACACAAAAAGGAAAAATCATGTCTCTTCCACTCTCTCTGATCATAAACTGCACAACTGGGACCAATTGCATCCTACCAATAAGAGCAACCTTTAAGGCAATTCTATGGAGGGGGACCATCTGACAAATTTGACTACTACCAATCTTGGGGGAGCAAATCCTTTCCAGCTTACTAAGGTATATTCTTCTACTCAAATGCTATATTTAAGTCACTTACATGTGCTTCCTAGCCATATAATTATTCTCACTAACAAGGAACCTATTAGAAGGTACACTCTTAATTTTTATACTTTCTTCATCTACACTAAGATTATTATCCTTAGCCCTTTTTGCTTGGGTTATACAATACTAATCTTCTCATATCCTAGTGTTTCTTATTTCTGGCAATTTATCTCCATCATGACTTGGAATTGTCAGGGTATAGGGAAACATCATACTAGTAGACATTTGAACAATATGTTAAATAAGCACAATCCTAACATTTTCTTTTTATCTGAGACCAAACAACAATCTAAAAACCTTAAGGCTATCCTCAACAACATAGGAGTCACCAATTTTTGGTTTGTAGAACCAATAGGAAAAGTTAATACTGCTGGGGGGCTGGTTTTATCTTGGAAAACTAATTTAGATGTCACCATCCATGATTTCTCCAATAATCATATTAGTGCCACTATTCATCCTAGCTTTGGGGACCCCTGGTTATTCACAGGCTACTATGGCAGCCCTTATGCCACTTTAGATAAATTACACTCTTGGAAAATGATTGAAAACACTGACAAAAACAACAGCTTTCCCTGGCTGATTATAAGGGATCTAAATTTTATGCTACATGATCATGAAAAATATAGTCAGCATCCTTATGATTCTTGTGAAGCTAATGTTTTTCTGGAGAAATTGGAGGAAGCCAATCTCACTGATTTAGGCTATATTGAATGTCCCTTCACTTGGACTAACAGAAGACTGGCACCCACCTCACTGAAAAAAGACTCGATAGAGCGATAGCTACTGATGTTTGGCTTGATCTCTTTCCCAACTCTACCATCTCTAACCTACCTGCCATAGGATCTGATCACAACCCTATTCTTCTCAATACCAATCCTAACTGGAAACAGGGTCACATTCCTTTTAAATTATTTGGCCCTTGGCTTGATCATTAAGATTGTAAAGACATCATTGCTTAATGTTGGAAGACAAATCACAAAGGGTCCCTTGTTATCAAGATAGCTAGGAAATTAAGAGATGTTAAAGTTAAAGTCAAATTTTGGAACAAGGAAACTTATGGCAACATTAAAACAAACCTTGAAGAAAGTCTGCAACACCTTAATTGGGTTACCAAAAATCAGTTCAATATCAACATAGGTAATGCTATAAAGGAAGCTAAGATAGCTGTGGAGCTTTGGCAGAATGTTCATGAAAGCTTCTGGAAAACTAAAAGTAAAGATCAATTAATTAAGCTTGGGTATAGAAATACCAAGTTCTTTCATGACTCAGCTAAGAAAAGGTATAGAAGAAACAAGATTGTCTCCATTCAAAAATAAGATGGTACCTGGATACACAATAACAAGGAAATTGCTCATTGCTTCACCAACAATTTTGCTCATATGGCTACTGCTGAACCTATTATCATAAACCAATTCATTATCAACTTTATACCCACTACTATCACCAATAATGAAAACAATAATCTCCTCAGAATTCCTGATGCTGCTGAAATCAAATCTATTCTCTTTAATATGGATGGAGACAAAGCACCTGGACCTAATGGCTTTCCACCTAACGTTTTTCAAGCCAACTGGGAGATTGTGGGAGAAGACATTACTATTATGGTACCCAAAAAAATCAATTCTGGTTTTCTCCTAAAAGAAATGAACTCAACTTTCATATCCCTCATTCCAAAAATTGAAAACCCAACCACCCCCTCTCACTTCAGACCCATATCTCCATGCAACACAACTTACAAAATTATTTCCAAACTTCTTGCTCAAAGGCTGAAACCTCTTCTCCCTAAACTCATTTCCCCTTTTCAATCTGCTTTTATTCATGGCAGAAAAATCTCTGATAACATAGCCATTGCTCATGAACTTATTCACCATATGAATACCAGGAGAGGAAAAAACTGAGTTGTTGGAACTATGGGCATCAAGATAGACATGGCTAAAGCTTTTGATAGAGTCAATTGGGACTTCCTCATCCAAATTATGGCCCAAATGGGGTTTAGTACTCAATGGTGTAACCTTATTCTGCAATGTATATCTACCACTCATCTGGCAGTTTTGGTTAATGGTTCCCCTGGAAGATTCTTCAAGCCTACTAGAGGGCTCAGACAAGGTGACCCTCTTTCTCCTTATCTGTTCATATTCTGCATGGAAGCTCTCTCAAGATATCTCATTTATGCTGAATCTCAAAGCCTAATTCATGGAATTAGATTGTGTCCTGATGCTCCTGCTATAAGCCACCTCATATTTGCTGATGACTGTATGATATTCTGCAAAGCTAACATGGAGGAATGCCACAATCTTATAAGGATCTTCCAAGACTTCAGTCAATCTTCTGGGCAAATGATAAACTTTGCTAAATCTGGTATTTTCTTCAGCAAAAACACTGCTCCTGATATTGCTGATAGTATAAGCCACACCATGAAAGTTCAGAGAATCAACAACAAGGATAAATACTTAGGCTCTCCTCTCTCCACCAATAAAAGCAAAGTGGAAGCCTTCAAACCTTGTGTTGAGAAATTAAAATTCAGGCTTGCTAGATGGAAAGCCACTATGTCAACAGCTGGGAAAGTCACCATGATCCAAACTGTTACTTCCACTTCCAGTATCTATCAAATGAATTGCTTCAAGCTTCCTAAGGCCACTTGTAAAGAGATGAATGCTATTCAGAAAGATTTTTTATGGAACCAAGAACCATACAAACCTAAAGGTCTCTATTACATAGCCTGAGATGATGTTAACAAACCAAAAGATCTTGGAGGTTTGGGCTTTAAGATCATGGAGTTCTTCAATATTGTCATGATCACTAAAATAGATTGGAGATTAATCACTGAACCTCAATCCCTCTGGAGATGCATTATGAAGGCTTCTCACTACCCAAACCATGAGGTCATAAGGATGGATACAAAACCAAAATCTACTGATTCTTGGATTTGGAAAGGTATCCTTGAAGGCATAGCTAATATCCAAAAGTACTACATCTGTAAAATAAGAAAAGGTAACCAAATTCTTATATGGGAGGACAGATGGATTGATAGTCATCCTGATATCATTCCAAAACCCTCTAACTGTCCCTTTAACATTACTACTATTAACCAACTTTTCAATACCTCTGGGGTTTGGGACCTAGATCTATTGGCTCTTTGGTTCACTCAAGATGTTCAAAACCATATCCTTCTTACCGAGCACAACACCAATACTGAAGACACCATCAGCTGGGGATTATCTCATAAGGGGACTTCTCTGTTAAATCTCTATATGATAAACAGATTAATGATAAGTATGTCAATGATGTTCTCACTGCTCCTTGGGGAAATATTTGGAATCTTGATACTTCTCCAGCCATCCAGCTCTTCATTTAGAAATGTGCTCATGGCATTCTTCCTACCAATGCTAAGTATGCTAGCATCCTGAACTATATTGATCATATTTGCAATCTTTGCAAGAATGATACATAAGATATCACTCATGTTCTCTTAGCTTGCCTTGCTGCTTCCAAAGTTTGGGAAAAATTATTTGGAAACTCTCATCAACTCTTCAGTGCTTATGGTACCTTTCATGAATGGCTAAATAGCTGGTTTCATAATGATAATCATAATACCAGCTGGAATGCTACTATTTGTTGGTTCATCTGGAAAGCCAGATGTGATCTGGTTTTCAGGAAAATTCCTCCTTCAGCTGACAATACTTCCCTGAAAATAACTCAACATTTATGCTCCTTCAATAGAATTATTCACATTCCTGGGCACATTCTGAACAATATGTACTATCAGGATACCAATAATGATCAGCAAGCAAGAATTGTTAGACTGACAAGGCATCATAAGGAAAAGTTTGGAATCACTATTAGCATGAGTATTTTAGAAGTAGATACTAACATGACTAATGGTGATATACAACCTTATACTAACTTTGCTTTTATTGCTTTGTCCTTCTCAGGCCAATGTTTGGGAGCAAGAAACTACAAGGACTCTACAGTTGGACTCAGCAAAGCAGACAGAGCAGGAAGAGGAGCACATCTAGCCTTGGAATGGGGCAAGGAAATGCAGAAATCCAACATTGATTTTGCTACAGAAGATGAAGCAACTCTATAGGCTATCAAGGATGGATACCAAATGGAAGTTCAAGAAAGATTTCAAGGAAGTTTCACTCTGTTTCATGGTGAAAATTTTGAAGCTATTGATTTTGTTCTGGGAAAACTAATCAAGCTAGCTCCTCATCAAAACTCTCCTGCTACTAGATTAGCAAAACTTTCCATTCAATCTAATTTACTTCAAAACTTAAATTGGAAAGGTCCCAACTTAAAACAATTTTTTGATATTCCGCAGACTTTCCATGTTGAGGAAATATTTAATGTTAACTATCAGACAGTGGAGGGGCATCATGGTGCTAGTCTTAGCCCAGATGACCACCTTTTGTTACTGTGAGTCTGTTGCTCGTCTGAGCACTCTCTCCGTTTCATTATAAATAAATAAAAACCTCCAATTTAAGCGTGTCAAATGGACCCTTGGTGTATTGTAGAAAAACATTGTTGTATTCCAAAAAAGAATAATCATTCACTTTGTAGTATTAGTTCATATCGGGTGAGACGATTAAAGACAAGCTAAGTAATGTGATTGATTAACAATATAGAAATTAGACGAGCTTATGCGGTACTAACAACATCACTTAGAAGAATGCTTAATGGTTCTTCAATGACAGCATTAACGACAATAAGCATTTCTTGGAAAGATGTAAACCCATCATTATTCCTGTAAAACAGATGAACTACTTTACTCATCTTCCAGAATAAATCTTTACAAGGTCTTGGTACCACACTGTCCTTTGACTGTAAAACTAATCTCAGCAATTCTCTTCTGTTGATCTCGATCATACCACTAATCCTTTCCACAGCCTCTTCTTCAGAAACAACACCATTGCTAGGTGTTACAGGTCAGGCAAGTGACGCATAATGATTACGCATTACAGAGTTGCGGGCCAAGTCAGTGTGCAGCCAGAATGGCGCAACACTGCGTAGACTGTCAAGTGCTAAGAATGACATAACCCCGCAGGGCTAGTAAAGCGCAAAGGTAGCGCTACACTATAAAGACATTTGGCTAAGTAATGAAGCTTATTGGCCGACACAATGAGGCTTCATTGAGGGATTGGCAAGACATGGCCAAAGTTGACAGATGCAACATGCGATGTTGGCATTGATGCATATCCGTGGAATTGAGTTGGCCCAAACTCAAGGATGATGCAAGAGTGAAGATAGACCAAGAGTTGGTTTATGGCATTAGTTCAAGGCTGGCCAAAGCTTGAATAATGCAAACAAGCTAGTAATGCAAGAGTGGCATTACTATTGTCAAGCAAATTGGCTAAGTGAAACATATGACGCATGAGCAACCAAAATGAGCTTAAGGAGCTAGCCTCGATGATTGAAGCACAAGGATTGTCCGTGCATTATCTTAGAGTGATAATCATGTAGGGCCAAGATGGCTGAGCTTTGGAGCGAGGCAGAATTCGGTAAAGCACAACAGTTGTGTAATACGGCTCAAGTGACGGTTACAAGTTGGTTACGAGCTTCACAAGCATGCCAATGACGCGAGACAAAGGATAACGGTTATAAAGTGAGTTTATAACCATGTGGGAGTATTCATAACCACCAAGAACAGATGTGGCATCATTTGGCTTGACAACACAAAAGGTGGCAGTTGAAAAGCAAGCTGACGGCTAGGAAAACTACCTGATGGGACACATGGTTGTTCCATGCGTGTGCAAGTGTTGTGCACGGTTTTGGCTAGTGAGTTTGATGTATAAATAGTCCTAAGGAGTGGGAAAATCAGTAGGCTTACATAGGAGAGAGTTCTTATGTTTTGAGAGAGTTAGGCATTCACCAAGAGGGTGAATGGCCTGTTTTTGGTCCATGTGATGGACGAGTTTTGTAATCTTCCTTTAGTGCAATAAAATGGGTTTGTTACAGTATGTCTTTGTGTTGATTGTGTTGTTGATGTTGTGAGATTGTCAATTGGAATTGATGTATGGCAGAACCTCTTATGCTTATGGGGGCATAAAGAGTTAGAGAGAAAGAAGAGTAAAGACTTCCGTTGCGTATTGCCTTATGAGTGAAGGAAGATGCATACTTTGGTACAAGTATGCAAGGCTGAGTGATTTTGGATGAAGTTGAATCACTGAACCACAATCATTGCCGGTCATGTCCCATGAAAATTTTAGGCGATTAAATGGGCATGTGACAAGATGGTATCAGAGCTGTGTTAGGGGACACAGTTGCTGATTTTTCTCTCTTTTACTCAAGTTGGTGTCATTTGTTTGTCAAATTCAGTGGTGAATTGTTTGGGTTTCACTAGTATGGAGACTAGAAGAAGTTGGTTTTATGTGGAAAGATCAATTGGAATGAACTTTGAAGCTTGAGGTAGCAATAGGCCATGAAAGTTTATGACAAAGGTGTCAAAATTCCTGCCCAAAGTGTTAGAAGAACGTGCAAGAATCATTGAAAACCGGGTTTTCAAGTGATGGCATGACAAAACTAAGGAGTATGCTGACTTCTATTGTGCAAGTCAGTTGTTAAAGTCCATGTTTCTCACAAGTAAGGGAAGATTATGAATTTGGAATGCATTCTTTCGTAGTGTTATCAGTAGCGAGTACATTACGAGTTGTAATGGGAATTTTGTGAAAATTCCTGAACTCAAAGAAGTTGATGGCCTTTGCAGTGGCAAAGAAGATGAAAAACATGTCTATGCGATAGATTGGAGGTGTTTACATCGTAGCCAATTGATGGAAGATTATAGTTATCTCTCTCGAATGCATGTACCTTGGTGGTAATGCAAAGTATGGTTGCGAACCAGCATGTTTGTGGCCATGTGATGCCATGGAGGAAGAATTGGATTGCCAATTCTTATCTAGCATAAAGCTTATTGAAAGGATGAAGAAATAAACGCAAGTTAGGGGAAAACCGATACACCATGGTCTTGTGTTTGCAAAGAGTTCTTCGTTGATGCTAGATGCACACAAGGAGTGTGTTTACACCTGGTTTATGAGTGGGATCAGTATGCTTGGACAAGGGTGTCCAAAGACCTGCATTTGATCATAACCACAAGCGGATGTTCTTGTCAACTGCAGATCAACAATTGTTGCTACTGAAGTTGATTTTGGAGAAGGAAAAAGACAAGAGTAACCAGATGTGCATGGGCAGTAAAAATGAGTTCCAAGCTTGAAGAAGAATGCGGCATTCTTGTTTCATGGAACGTAGGCAGTGGCGCCTCATTTGCAAGGATTATGGCCTTGTTTGTAACTATCCTAAGTGTTTATCCGCGGAAGTCATTGAGTGATATGACTTTGCTGAGATCTATGGTGATGCTCAGAATCACCAAGTTAAGTCCGTTCCAGTTGTGCAAAGGTGCACAAGTTTGCATTAAAATTCGGGTGTTGACTGGCATAGCCGGAATGCAACAGTAGCATGCGCCAAATGGGATTTGGGCATTGCCAGAATGCATAATGCGTGAAGAAATGCAAGTTAGGCGAATTGTAGATGCATGGAGAAGGAAGGACAAAGTAGTGGTGATGCATAAAGATGGCATGCGGCCATTATTAAAGAAATCTTCATGAAAGCTAAAGCAACATGATGGCATCAGTTTGAAGGAGTATTCAACTAATTGTCAATTATATTGTGCTTCGTTATGGGAGTTGCATAAGAACGTTGATAAGTAGAAGAGTGCATGTGGCAAAGTAAATTGCTACATTGGGGACAATAGGTGTTGTCTCGCTTCCTTTGTTGCTTAGAAGCGAAGATGAAGTCAGTATTGCAAGGCTTGTTAGGTCTTACAAGTTGCAATCAGTTGGCGCGAGTATTTGCACAAATTTGAGTATACTTTCAGTTTGGGTCAAGTGGACCTTGGTGTTGAAATGAAGTCTCTCTATGTAAGGTAGTAGTGAATGAGGGTATTTGAAGTGAAAGATCTTGCCTCTTTTGTTCAAAGTAAAGCTAGTTCGCGTGGAAGATGCTACATAGCATATTAAGCCAAAATATGCAATAGAAGACGCTGAAAGTGAAAGAAGCAAATAGAGTTGGTGGCATAGTCGAGTTTGCTGTTGAGAGTTATGTGGAAGTGCGACGGCATATGGCAGCGATAGCATGGAGTAACGCAACAAGAATGAAGATGTAAGTCCATCAAGTATATGAGTTAAGAGTAACTCATGGTTTGGAAGAACATGATGTTGTTTTTCCGCTACATTAAAGCGTAGCAGTTTGAAAGAACAAGTGATGCCTTGTTAGTTTCAAAGGCGTGAAGAGGATCTCTGTCCAGTGAAGTGGTGTGAAACCCCGGGTATCCTAAGTCATGATTATACCAAAGTCATGCATTTCAATCAAGGTGTTGCTACAATGCAAGCAAAGAACAGCGAGGTGCTGGTTCTTTGGCATACAAATGGTGCAAAGCTAAGAGGCGTAATTTACAATATGATTTGGAGGCCAAATCTAATGTAAGTTCTGTTGCATTGCTGAAGGCAGCAAAAGCTATGGATTGTGGCGCATACCAGAGTGGTATGGGATCATAGCATGCATACCTTAAGGCATGGCATGATTTGGCATAGGCGCGGATGATTGAAGAATGAGGCCAAATCTTGTATAAGTCCTATTATGTTGCGTGGTGCAACTAAAGTCGGAGAATGAAGGCATAAGGCTATGGCAATGATCATTGTGATCAGTTGGGAAGAATCATTACTTGTGTACACTTAGGCACAAATGATTCATGCGAAGTTCAAGCCTAATTCAGGGAATTGGCAAGAAGAATTTCAAGTTTGCATTTGGGTGTTGATATATGATTTGCAATAGAGTTGAAAGCGGTCGCGACGCAACAACAAAGTTCAAGATCAGTAGGATCAATGACAAAGCAGTAAAGCTAAGTGATGCGGATGCAATCGGATGAGGACCATTGGCTTAGGGTTTAGCCAAAAGAGTATTGCCGAGTTTCAGAATAGGTTCTGAAAGTGCAAGAAGCGAAGTAGAGACAAGTATAGTGTTTATACTGAGTCGCGTTCAACGAGGGCGTTGAACGGATTAGGTGGGGGAGGTCTGTTACAGGTCAGGCAAGTGACGCATAATGATTGCGCGTTACAGAGTTGCAGGCCAAGTCAGTGTGCAGCCAGAATGGCGCAACACTGCGTAGACTGTCAAGTGCTAAGAATGGTTTCAACACTTGTTCCTATAGATTCTAACCCCTTCAAATGCTGTGCTAGCATTCTAAATTTTCGGTTGTAGAAACATTCTCATTCTGTTGATATATTTTATTCTATATCCAATGTGTTCTTCACTATAAATAGTTACTCGCAACTTTTCTAAAATACATATATGTATAGATATGCTGGGGACCAACAAGTGAGGTATTTTAATTCAGGAGAAAATCTGTGAAGTGGTTTAAATTTTGGGCGTCTATAATATTCTTTTTTTTCTTCGTCGTGTCTGTCTGTTGCAGAGAGAAAGTAAGGAAGGGAAACTGAATGTTGTATCACTGCTCATGATACCAGCTTGTCACATGCCCATTTAATCGTCTAAAATTTTCATGGGACATGACCGGCAATGATTGTGGTTCAGTGATTCAACTTCATCCAAAATCACTCAGCCTTGCATACTTGCACCAAAGTATGCATCTGCCTTCACTTATAAGGCAATACGCAACGGAAGTCTTTACTCTTCTTTCTCTCTAACTCTTTATGCCCCCATAAGCATAAGAGGTTCTGCCATACATCAATTCCAATTGACAATCTCACAACATCAGCAACACAATCAACACAAAGACATACTGCAACAAACCCATTTTATTGCACTAAAGGAAGATTACAAAAATCGTCCATCACATGGACCAAAAACAGGCCATTCACCCTCTTGGTGAATGCCTAACTCTCTCAAAACATAAGAACTCTCTCCTATGTAAGCCTACTGATTTTCCCACTCCTTAGGACTATTTATACAACAAACTCACTAGCCTAAACCGTGCACAACACTTGCACACGCATGGAACAGCCATGTGTCCCATCAGGTAGTTTTCCTAGCCGTCAGCTTGCTTTTCAACTGCCACCTTTTGTGTTGTCAAGCCAAATGATGCCACATTTGTTCTTGGTGGTTATGAATACTCCCACATGGTTATAAACTCACTTTATAACCGTTCTCCTTTGTCTCGCGTCATTGGCATGCTTGTGAAGCTCGTAACCAACTTGTAACCGTCACTTGAGCCGTATTGCACAACTGTTGTGCTTTACCGAATTCTGCCTCGCTCCAAAGCTCAGCCATCTTGGCCCTGCATGCTTATCACTCAAAGATAATGCACGGACAATCCTTGTGCTTCAATCATCGAGGCTAGCTCCTTAAGCTCATTTTGGTTGCTCATGCGTCATATGCTTCACTTAGCCAATTTGCTTGACAATAGTAATGCCACTCTTGCATTACTAGCTTGTTTGCATTATTCAAGCTTTGGCCAGCCTTGAACTAATGCCATAAACCAACTCTTGGTCTATCTTCACTCTTGCATCATCCTTGAGTTTGGGCCAACTCAATTCCACGGATATGCATCAATGCCAACATCGCATGTTGCATCTGTCAACTTTGGCCATGTCTTACCAATCCCTCAATGAAGCCTCATTGTGTCGGCCAATAATCAGCATTTTAATCATATGTGAGCCACACAAAATGGGGTTGTCGATAGGGATGATGCAAGTGGGTGGGATAGACTGACTCTAGTACATTTAGTTTATAAAGGTTATTGAAAAATACAATAGGGAAGTAACGGATACCTTGAACCCTTGGATGTCATTTAGGAGGCGCCCACATGTGCTCATAACCTTAAAAAGATTATGGTACTCCGTATCTCGAACAACCTCCTCCGGGATATTAGGTCCAACAAGATAAAGTGCTGGGAGAACAATAGGTCCTGAGGCAAAAGAAACATATGCATTTGCCATATATTCTTCCAGTGTTGGTACCACTTTGTTATGGGTCCATTCTGCTTCTTTCATCATGGAGTTTAGCAATTTCAACCACTGCCCAAGAAATAACATTTAGGCCGCGTAACCATAACTTGTAAGTATATATAGAGACAGAATAAACATAGGGCTCTAGATCTCACTATCTCAATTATGTGGCTTGTGACGTGGTACCCTATCCGTGAGAATGCCTTCTCCCCTATCTCATTTGTTGTATTTTTAATTGCGGAGAATATGATCTCCACATGTACAGAGAAAAAATCAGTAGTTGAAACTCCACCCCACCTGTAACCATGGGATTATTAATATAACATCTCAAACTCTTAAAGCTTACTAAAGAATCCAGCTCTGCTGACACAAGTAAAGTGCATCACGAAAACTTCACCAAATACATGGTGGAGACTTACCGTCTCAAGTCCCCATCATCAAAATGGAATAGGTTTCATTGGTCACGTTACTAGTGAATCAACAAAGTGAAAACTCTAGTAAAATGAGCAACAATTAAAACTGAACTTGGTAGGACAGACGTAAAAATAGTAAGGAGAAATTAAGCTTACTTCTCAACCAATTCTATTAGATTTACTAGTTCTTCTCCGGAACCTCCAATGTCAAAGAAGTCGTCAACCACAGTAGTTAGGACACCATTTCTGGCCCATGACATACGAGCATCAGATAATTCAGGGAAGTAAAGAGTCGCCACAGCAGAGAAATAACAGTATCTGTCTTGCAAATTTCAGCTTATCTAATCTGTTTTCTATAACCCACCTGCTCACATCAGAAGAGCACCAAAGTTACTTTCGATAAGCATTACCTGCCGTCCTCTTTTTTGTCCTCGAAAGAAAAAGGGTAGTTAAGCTTTTGAGTCAAATATTTAACTTAAAATAATCTCTGCACATAAACTAGGCACCTTTCTAGTTGTTGCAGCTCTTTCTGGTGTATTGATTGGCACAGATTAAAGTCTTCAACAGCCAAATCAAGGAGATCTTTGTTTTCAATGTTGAGGACCTGCCAATAGTTAGAAAGATACCGATAAAATATGTCTGATAGTAGCCTACTGATTTATTTGACAAAAAAGATTTATATTCTCCAACAGTTCAGCAAGTATACCTATATGAACTTTTGAGAATCCTCAAGTTATCTATGTTGTAGTGCTCCAAATTTCTCTTGTTTTCAAGGCGTTCTAAATTGGCATAGAAGGGAAATTTAAGGGCATAATCCACCTGAAATATACAAAATATGGTAGGTAGGTAGGTAGGTAGGTAGGTGCAACTTTTGATAACAATGTCAATATCAATTTTATAGAACATCGCAGTTACTCATAGCAACCAGCCGCACGGTTACAATATTCTTAAAGACATATATTCATTATTAACATAACAACCATACTCACCAACTAAACTTTTTTTTAAATGTAGAATTGCAATTGACAAGAAAGTTGCAAGAAAATGTCACATGGAGAAAAGGTTATGCTGACGCACAAGAAACACATACTCACAAGGGTATCAGAATTCGACAAGGCCCACACTTACCTCTTGGATAACACGTCCATCAAACACATCGGTGGCTGTCAAACATTTGGATAAACATTGTTTCAGGAAATTACTGGACCACAAATGTTGTCTCTCCAAAATTTGTTCATCAGGAGATATCAAGATATGTGAAGCTCGATATAACTCTAATGTACTGCACAGATCTTTTAGACATCCTCCTGGAGTTTCAAAGAAATTTTCTCCAGCAAACACGGCTAGAGCATCTACACCAGAATTATGATATATCAGTCGCATTAAATAGAAGATTCCTAACTCATAATTTCTCTTGGATTGAGTACCTGCAGGGATGTCGTATCCATGCATTCGTAAGATCCGAAATGCTAATGCACACGTGGCCATGTCTGAGAATATCTCCTCCTCCATATGCAGCCAACATCTGTCATTGGCCAATGTCGCACTTATCAAAGCTTCAACTAACTTAAGTTACTAAACCAACATAAAAATGTTAAACCTGAACGTACATGTATATTCTATCCAAAAGAACTCTTATTTCATTCTTAAAGTGTCGATCAATACCCAATCTCTCAAGATTATCAACCATGGAGAGAGAAACATATATGTCTAGAGGATAAGCTGTTGGAACTGTAAAAGGCGACATAAGTGATTAACTTGTATTGTATGATAGCATAGATACCTAGGAACTCTAACGAAAAGGAGAAAGAATCACCTGTGTTACCAAACCTTTCTAAGAGTGAATGCAAGTAATTGAGGCAGTTACTATCTTGAAGATGAACAAAAGCAGCTGCCGTAACAGATGGTGAGTTAAACAGTGATCCATTCTTCCTCTGATACTTCATGATGTCTTTCCAATCATGATACTTTCCCCAACCTTCTGCAATATATGCTAGATATAACTTACTTCCCTCGGAGTTGCTCTCAGAAACTCTGGAGGAATACATATGCAGTGACAAGAAAAGTTAGTAAAAATGGACTACTCTGAAAACAAACAATCAAGATCCTCGAGATATTTTTAATTTTTCGTTTTCACGCTGACAGTTGACTCATCAAAAGTGAATCTGGGACTCATTGATAGAGAGCCTCCGTATTTAACTGGAAATTGTGATTAATAGCGAAACATCCTCTCTGCGAGGCATCTAGCCTTGAGAAAACACAGCATCTTTAGAAGTCCATCTAAAGGTATAATATATGATAAGCTGGGCCTAGTTTCATGCTTATTAGAGCACATATTTTCTAACTTCAAATCATATTTTCTTGTGGAAAATAAAAGGTTTTGAGGCTACACCTTTTGAACTCCAAGTCTCTGTGCTGGAGCAAAACATCTATAGCTGGTGTACTCATGGGAAGATTTAAGCCTAAAAAGTTAGCATATTCAACCATACCAGGAAATATGATATCAAATCCAATTGGAGCATGCTGATTCTTATCACTGATTAGAGAGAATTTTGATCCAATAAACTGAAGGCCTGCAAATATTGAAACAGGAAAGACGATGAATGAAAGCATGATGAGGGAAGTATCGCTTACCTTTGTTTACATGCTCCTCGCCAATGTCCCATTTCTTCAGCGCAAGGACGCACGCTAATGTGGACAACAGAGCATCTTTAATCAGTAAGGGATGGTCGTGAGCAACATGCCATGAACCATCCGGAAGCTGATTCTCCAATATCCAGCTTACACACTTGGGGAAACAGGGAGATGATGGTGAATTTGGTGAAGGGACGATTGCCACCCAAGCAGTGTCATACGAGGAAACTGAGAGTTCAACCTTGGTGAACATTTCCCTGATTCTTTCCTTTGGTTCCGAGGGGCACTACAGTGCAAACAAGACAAAATGCATACAATCTGTGGTATCAATAACATTAAAAAAGTATAGAAAATAGTAAATACTGGATGACAGTACCATAACATAATGACTAGCTCCTTTTGATGCGCTAATCCAAGAGTCCACAAGAACAGCTTCATAAAATTGCAGCATTAATCAAAATGACAATCATGTGCTAGTATGCTTATTGTTCAGGATGAAGCTAACATTTTTCTTAAAACAAAAATAGATTACCTGCTCAATGTGACAGTCTTAAGCCAAGACTTAAGGAAACTAATACAAGCCTACAATGCTACATATAGACGAGCACGGAGCTTGATCATGCCGATGGACCCCAAGACAAGTTTCTTTCATACATTCTTATGTTTCAAATAATGGGTTTTCCAAGTTTATCTTTTCCAAGTTTATCTTTGTGTCGTGCAAGTAACATTCTTTACAATTTTATTTCGACCAATTAAAAACTAATGTTACAAACTCATAATTAGACCAAAGAAATGTACTTTAGTCCTATCCCGATCGAAATAAAATCTACCTGGCCGTAAAACAAGAGCGGTAAGTGATATTCAGTAAGAACATCAATTGTCTATCTCATTTCCTAAGTAATCAATCAGTCAAATCAAAACAAACCCCGAAAAATCAAGTAATAATATGTTGAATAAGAAACAAAAAAGGAAAACCCTCTACTTAAATATAAGGAATAACGAAACCCACAAGTTAAATTTGAAGAAGAAAGGGAGAGAAAGATTAAACCTTGTAGAGGAGATGAAGTAGTAGTCCATGGTGATCTTTTGGGTTCTTTGAAGAGAAGAGTGTGATTAGGAATGGGATGAGAGAGAAACATCACATACGGTGGAAAACTAGTGTACTGTCTGTGAGGGAGACAAGCTTTTAGTTCAGACTCGGGAAGAATGAGAGAGACTAAAGAGGATCCTTAGGAAATTAAATATACTAGGTGGTACGCCCGTGCGCTGCACGGGCTTAAATTGGTTGTTCCAGATTTCAGTAATTATTAATCGGTCCGCGAGTTATAACCCTAAATGTGTCACTATTTATCCACAAAAAACCCATCAAAACAAAAGTAACACAAAAACTCCGTCAAAACAAAAGTAACACAAAAACCCCAAATAATTTGATGAAACCAATTTTGGTTTCATCAAAAAAATTGATGAAACATCATAGAATTTGATGAAACCAATTTTGGTTTCATCATAAAATTTGATGAAACCAATTTTGAAATTTGGGGTTTTTGTATCAATTTTGTTTAAGATAAAGCTTTAAAAGATCCCAACATTTGAATGGGGTTTTTGTACCACAAGTTTGGTAACCTTGGGTTTTTATGACTAGTTCTGATTAACTAATTCACGTAATCTTATTGGTTGGCTCGTGGCTTTTTTTTTCTTTTCAAAATAAATGGTGAACATTGGTTTAGTTATTTCACACCTTAGCTCATGTAAACTAACAAAACAATTTCCATAGCCTTCTCATCGTCACCGCCTGCCCTACGACCCGCCGTTGATTTTGCCATAGTTTTGCCAACTTAGTTAACGGGCGTAACTCAAAACTTTTTGGTGCTCACATAGTTAAAATGGATAAATGCAAAACCCCGTAGAGAACATTTTTAAACTTACTATTCTCATATATATGAGCCGAGGAAGATACTACAGTTAAGATACTTACTTCAACATGCCAAGTCTCATACGATCAGTAATTATTGTTAAGATGCGCCGAAAAAATCAGTCGGCAAGGTGCTAACTTGAACGTGCCAAGTATCTGGATAATCCTGACTCAAATATGTAACTTCGTGCATCCCAACTTGGTTTCCATCAGATATCTTCCCTCTTAAAGGTCTTGACAAAATAAGCTCTCAAGTTGAACGGTGATGAAACCCTCGCTCTCTATTGGCCGAAATAGGCCTTTTCTGATGTAGAAACTATGGTGAGGACACTTGGCATAACTCTATTGGTCATGATATTAAAAATTGGGTTACACTTTGTTTACACCAAGTATTTAACCGTTCGTTAGTAACGTCGTCGACAAAAAGGAAGGTGGACAACACTTCCTTGAGAGTTTTAGTCTAATTAATTTCTTTACACCGTGTTTACACCAAATACTTAACTGTACATTAGTAACACCGTCTAAGGTGGATAGAGCTGGCAAACGGGCGGGCCGGGGCTGGCTTGTTACGGGTTACACGGGTACGGGTTAAAACTGGCCAAAGCTTGCGGGCCGGTATTCTTCACGGGTGGTCATTTCTCCAACCCGCGTCTGTAACGGGTAAAGCTTGTGGGTTCACGGGTTAGCCCGGCTTGTTTAATTGATGTTAAAATTGAAACTTAATTTAGTTAATTTGCGGTCCTGTGACACCTCTTTAAGCTTTGGTCATCTTCAATCTCTATTCAACACAAAAATCAAACAAAGATCCATTCAATTTTAACACAAAAATCAAACACATATCCATTCAACACAAAAATCAAAACCCATCTTCAATCTCTAATTCTCTATTCAATTTCTGAAACTCCATCTTATTCTTGGATGATTCACAGCCACAAAGCTTCAAACCACCACCATATTTCCACCAACAGTTACAAACCCATGTCTCCATTATTAACAGCTCAGATTGCTTACCTTAACAATTTTAGGTTCATCAACAGAAGTATAAGTCTTTCTCTTGATCCTTGAATCGAAGATACAAAAATTATCAGGTAAACGTATATGTTAAAAAAAAAACTAAAATCACACAATCAACAGAGTTTAATACAATACTTTGACGGAAAATGGGGCTACAAACTACCAACTGAAAACTGTGAGTAATTAACAGTGTAATTAGCAGCAATTCAGCTGAACCCTTACAACTCTAACAGATTTCCTCGTAAGCACCATTCAATCAAACCACCACAACTAAATTTAAAGCTTCATTACACGCATCTCAAACTCAACCAAATCAGAGAGACATCGAAACCCTTGCCACAACTCAACCACAGACAAATATAAATTATTTCGAATCAGTACCATCTTCAAATTCGAGCAATTTCAGTCCAATCTCAATCCCATATTCAAAACCCTAACCTTATTAACAACAACTGCAACAATAGCAACTGTAATTCTCAGAAACCCTAATCTCTTCGTGAATCGATCAAACCCTAAATTCTTGATTCAAAACAGTTCAAACCCCTTGAATCATATAAACCCATATCCAATTTTATCACAGAACTTCATTTTTTATGATTTATCCACCTTCTTCAGTTCATCTCGATTTCATCAGACTCAACCAAAATCGCCTTCACTGCTTGATTTCACTTAACAGTGTAATTAAATGAAAACCCTAACTCTCTGTATGGATAAGAAGAAGAAGATTAGAAGAAGAAGAATGAGAAAGAGGTGGGAGGCGCAGCCGCAGAAGAAGACGGTGAGGAGAAAAAAGAAAATATAAGAGGAAGAAGAAATGAAAAGATCTGTCTGCTATGGTTTTAGTGTTTTTATATCTTTAATGTAGGGATAGGATTAAGTATTGACCCTAGTCCTACATAATCCAATGGTGAAAATTAATAATTATTACTGTACACGGGTTTACAGGTCGGGCACGGGTTAACCCGTTTACTAACAAGCCACCATTTCTCTAACCCTAACCCAGCTTGTTTATAACCCAGTCAAGCCGGGTTAGGGTTTTCATGGGCCGGGTACGGGTTTATCCGCGGGTTTTGGCTTGTTTCCCATCTCTAAAGGTGGACAATACTTCCGTCAAACAACTATGACCGAAATTATTTCCCAATACAAAATTTTACTATGATGGAAAATTTTATGTTTTTGGTTTGTATTGTTCTCCGATCACAAGAAAATACAAACCCTTATTTTCTATTCCTCCGATATGTTCTTTTTTTTTTTTGGATCGGTACCAATCTGTTGAGTTCATATATTTAATTACGTTTCTGTGATGACAATTCATGCATAAACATCAAAGATATATATATTTTTTCGCTTTAGGATTCAGCTTCAATCATGAATACTCTTACTGCCATCGATTGTGGATGATTAACAGAGTCGAATGAAGAGATTAGAAGGCATATGCGAGTATGCGAGTCTGTGGAAGATCATGAAGGATGTGTTGGCCTTGAATTCGAGTTTGATAGGTTTATGTTTTTGGTTTTTATTGTTCTCCGTCACAAGCAAATACAAACCCTTATTCTCTTTTCCTCTGATCTGTTGTTGTTGTTTTTTTGATCGTGCCGATCTGTTTAGTTCATGTATTTAATTACGTTTTTGTAATTGTCTGATCAGTTGTATTAACGTGTCAGTACCAGTTCCTTTGCCATTTTCTCATTCACTGGAGCAGAGGCATCTTTTGCATATGACCTCGAATTTCTATGGAAAAGGGGCTTTCTTCCCTGTCTTGCTGTTTTATATGCCTATTGACTATTGAGATTATATGTCTATTGACTATTAAGATATTTCTTTTGCTACTTTTGTCAAAAAGTATTAAATCACTTTTCTATGATTTCTCTCTCGAATGTACATATATGTGGTTACAGTCACATATTTCCCAATTTATAGAGCTCTGGTTGAACCACATAAAGCGACAACGGCAACAACGATAGACGGTCAGCTTACATATGAAAATATGCCTAGAAAAATTACCTATTGTTTTTAAACTGATAGGATTTAGATGCTACAATGATATTACTGATGATGATCAGCAGAACTCCCCGATAGACAAGATTGGCCATGGACCTCATGTTGCATCCATTGCTGCTGGCACCTTTGTTGCCAGTGCATCCTGGATGCATTTGACAACGCCATAGGAGATGGCGTGGATGTGCTATCATTTTTTTTGGAGCCTCAGCTTTCATGAGGCCGTATTTCTCCTCCGACACCATTGTAAATAATAGGTCCATATCGTCTACTGTGTAAAGCACTGTTCCATGGATATTAGTTGTTGCAACCACCGTTGATCAGCGGTTTGGAGTCCGATATCGTCTTGAGTGGTGTCGGTTTGGAAGAACATTCTTTTTACGGGGATGGTTCATCATGTCAAATTCTTTTACTATCTTCCGGGTGGTTCAAGTTCAAAGATGTGATTGTATCAGTATTTTGTACATTACACGTGAATTGTGTATGGTTGTCTAAAGACTTAAAGGACTAGACAAATAAAGCTCCCATGTTGAACGGTGAGGAAACCTTCGCTTCCTATTGAGCGAAATAAGCCTTTTGTGGCTTTTGTGAAATGAGAGTTTTCGTGAGAACACACCAAATTGAAAACGTATCGCCATGGAGCGGGGCGAAGCTCCGAACACACCAATTCAAAAATACATCTTCACGGGGCGGGGGAAAGCCCCACGCACACCAAGCACTCCCCGTCACACCAAATTGAAAACGCGTCGCCAAGGGGCGGGGCGGGGAAAAGTCCGCGCACACCAAGTTAAAAGCAAAAAATACCCAGTGCGTAACATGGGCACAAATCTAGTTTACTTAATAAAAAGTGACACCTCATTTTTCTTATACTTATCTATTGTTTCATATCCGTATGCAGAGACAAATTTGTGATGTTCCAAGAGCATCATCTCTAGCCATTGTAGTTTGTAACCAATTAGTTATTTAATTTTGAATTTATTAATTTCAATGAGTGTATTTACATGAAGGCATACTTGATTTGACAATAGACACATCATATTTTTGGCGGCATCAATGCTCTGTTACAAAATCTTTGAATAGGAAAAAGATATTCTAATCTAATGAAGCAAATTGTAATGATATAATCATTGATTTTACAAAAGAAAAAACTTCATTGCTATTTTATGTGGCAAAAATGTAAGATTCCCATTTCAAAACCCTCTTCTCAAATAACAATTAAACCCACATGCCATATTCGTTTTTTACCATCTCTGTGATGCATCAACAAAGTAAGCTTCTGTGGTAATGTTCTTGTTGTGTCCGTCTGTTTACACTTCCAGAGACATTTCCCTTGTTGTTAGGTCAGTATCCCAGAAATGCATAAGTTAGTGCCCCTGTGGCCAGAGACATTTGTGAAGCCTAAACTATCTGTAATGACTAATGACAGAACAGGCATGTTATAATCAATTTACACGAATAAACATAATCAGTCTTCCAAAAGAACCCCGGGCACAATAAACAAATGTGCACAGGAAACAATATCAAATATAATAAATTTTTATAGGGCCTATGGCCCATGGATGTGCGGTCCATTAGTATACTAGGGTTTTCCCTTTTACTCTTGTATAAATAGAATACTTACCTATGTAATGGGGTTCTCTCCTCTCTCTGGTTAAATGAAAGTTTCTTCTCTCTTCCATTGTTTGTTGTTCTCTATTCCATTCTTACTCCAAAACGTCATCAGCTACGATCTCTTTCTCCACTGATATTTTTTTGGGTTATCATTTTTTCAAAGTACGAACTCTGAAACCGGTGCTGCACTTCAATTTTTCCATATTTGAATTTAATCAGATGCATCCTTAAAGATGAGCAAGACAGAATATATCCGACAAGAGTTTGGACTGTTGGATATAGATGGACTTGAGTATCACCGTTGGATGGCTGATGTGAAGATCGCTTTTGTAGCAAAAGAATGCACCCACACCATCAAACCCTCTACTGACAAAGATGCTGCCCCAGCAACTGAAAAAGAAAAGGCTGAAGCCCTCCGATATTTGAAGGAACATATTAACCCTAATCTCCTTTGGGGATACCAACACATAATGTGTCCTAAAGAACTGTGGGATGCACTAGCAAGTCGTTTTGGGAGCATTGAGGAGTGCCTTCTCCCACAGTTGAATGAACAGTGGAATGACATCCGGTTTCTTGATTATGTGAAGGTAGGTGATTTCCAAAGAGATATGCTTAAGCTACAAGCACACCTCAATTTTTGTGGGATAAAACTCAAAGATAAAGACATGATTCAAAATACATTTTCTACTTTCCCTTTGTCATCTGTTATTCTAGCCAACCAATACCGCATAGAAGTTGATAACAAGAGAATAACAACTTTCAGCAAGTTGATCAACTTACTGCCGGTGGCCGAAAGGCACAATGAAGTTCCAGCAAACAACAATGCTAGAGCCCCTGGGAAGAAGAAAATTCCCGAGGCTAACTATGGCAAGGATAACAAGGGAAAACACCCCAAAGAAAAGAGGGTTAAAAATGCTGATTCATATTCTCATGCTCCATACTCACGTGGGGATAATAACCCACGTAAAAGAGGACAAAAGGGCCATCGTGGAAGGGGCCATGGGCGTGGGAGCCATGGGCGTGGAGGCCATGAGCGTGGAGGCCATTCAAATACCTGGTCTAGAGATGTTACTTCTGGACCTAGTGGTAGGGGCAACACTGTTGAAAAAACACATAAGAACCCCACGTCTAAGAAGGTCGAGAATGACAATGCACCTTGTTACAGGTGTGGAATCTCCGGACATTGGTACCAGCAATGCAAAGTTAGTGCCAAAGTAGCATCCAGCTACAAAAAGTACCAGGAATCTATACATCAAGAATCTCATTGTGTGGAAGAACATGATCATGCCCCAGATGTCAATTTCACCATTTCAGACTTCCATGGCAACAAGAACCATGCCCTTATGGAAACACCCGACTTCGATTGATATTTTTTTTTAGTTTTAGTTATCCTTTGAACCTAAAAACTTGTTTATTTCTTGCTTTGTGGTTTAGCAGACTTTGGTTTAAATATTTCTTTTGATGACTTAAACTATGTAAGGTAGTCTTAAATTATCGTTTTTTTGTTGATGGATCAGTGGTTTTTAATTTTTATGGGTACTTATTATGCTTTAGATTTAATTTTTTTTATTGTGATAATCTATTGCATGATTGAATTATGTGACCGAATTCTCTGAAGTACCATTTACTTGTAGGAATGTCATCCTCAGAAGAGATTGAGTGCCTAGCTGATAGTGGCACCACACATACTATTTTAAGAAATAAGTAATTATTTGTTGACTTAATTCCTTATAAATCCTTTGTGACTACGATGATTGGATCATCACAAGTGATCATTGGGCGAGGTAATGCTCAATTTTTGTTGCCAAATGGCACAATGATTAAAGTCACAGAAGCTCTATATGCACCAAGAGCTAATCGTACCTTGTTGAGCTTCAAAGATATCCGTGCAAATGGTTATCATTTGGAAACTCACTGTGAAAATGGAATTGAATATATAAATATTATCTCTAATACATGTGGAAGAAAACGCATTTCAGAGAAGTTAATGAGTCACTCTAGTGGTTTGTACACTACTACTATTCGGATTATCGAATCACATGTTGTTACCAACGATGAATTATTGAACAGTGACTTATACAAGCTTTGGCACGACCGCTTGGGGCACCCAGGTCGTGATATGATGATCTGTGTTTTAAAGAACTCACACGGACATCCTTTCTTTCGACTGAAAAGTAAAATGGGACAAAAGACAGCTGCAATGCAAAGTAACAACGTCTTCCAACCACTGTCATCTAAAGCAACTGATGTGCAACCTCTCTCTCATTCTACTTCGTGGACTTTGTCAAAAGCACACCTCTTATTTTGCAAAGCTTGTTCTTTAGCAAAGACAGAAGTGAAACCATCCTATGCTAAAAATACAAAAAAAAACATTCCATTTTTACAAAGAATACAAGGTGATATTTGTGGACCTATACATACAGAGTGCGGACCATTCAGGTATTTTATGGTTCTGGTAGATGCTTCGACCCGTTGGTCACACATTGCATTATTGTCCACAAGAAATGCTGCCTTTGCAAAGCTCCTAGCACAAATTATACGTTTGAGGGATCACCACCCCAATTATCCAATCAAGTCTATCAGACTTGATAATGCTGGATAATTTCATCTAAAGGATTTGATGATTTCTGTATGTCTATCGGAATTGACGTAGAGCACCCTGTACCCCATGTACACACTCAAAATGGTCTCGCAGAAGCTACCATAAAAAGGTTACAGATGATAGCTAGGGCATTGGTTATGTGTTCCAACCTGCCTATTACTGCCTGGGGGTACGCCATATTGCATGCAGCATTACTTATTCGCTTTAGACCCACTATTAGCTAACCATTTTCTGCGTACCAGTTGGTAACGGGATATGAGCCTGATATTTCACATTTACGCATTTTTGGTTGTGCTGTATACGTGCCTATTACGCCCCCACAGCGTACTAAGATGGGTCCCCAAAGACGATTAAGTATTTATGTTGGATATGAATCCCCAACAATTATCCGCTATTTGGAACCTTTGACAGGCGATCTCTTTACCGCTAGATTTGCGGACTGTCACTTTGATGAGACAACCTTCCCGTCATTAGGGGGAGGTATGGAAAAGGATTTCCTAAGGGAACGACGGGAATTGTCATGGTGTGTCCCCACTTTGTCTCATCTTGATCCCCGCACCTCACAATGTGAAAGTGAAGTGCAAAGAATTATTGATCTTCAGAATGTGGCAAACTCAATGCCTGATGCATTCACTGATATTGCTAAAGTGACGAGATCACACATACCAGCTGCAAACGTGCCTGCAAGGTTAGAAATCCCTAATACGTAAAAAGGCACCTTATATAAAGGTGTCAAACCTACACTTGGTGGAAGTGTAGCTGAGGCCGTGGCCCCCCAAAGGAAGAGGGGAAGACTACATGGTTCGATGGATACTCACCCAAGGAAGAAAAGAGTGAGTAAGGCACAACCCGATCTATTTATCATCAATACAGATAATCCCTCTCATGAAATTGTCTCTGATTACAGTTATGTCCATGAATCAATACTGGAGGACGCTCCGATATTTGAAATTATTCCAGAGAACAAAGAAATCTCTATGGATTATGAGAGTGCATACGTGTTGATGGAAAGATCCTCCACGCAGATTGATGATGCATTTGCATACACTGTTGCTCAAGAGATCATTGAGCATGATGACATCGAATCACACTCTATTGCAGAATGTCAAAAAAGAGCAGACTGGCCTAAATGGGAAGTTGCAATCCAGGAAGAATTAAATTCACTGGCAAAAAGATGGGTATTTGGTGCGGTAGTGCTAACCACACTAGGTGTAAAGCCTGTAGGACATAAATGGGTATTTGTCAGAAAGCGTATTGAGAAGAATGAAGTCTTGAGGTATAAGGCTCGCCTTGTGGCGCAAGGTTTCTCACAACGCCCTGGAATTGATTATGAGGAAACATACTCTCCCGTAATGGACGTCATAACGTTCCGCTACTTAGTTAGCTTGGTAGTTTCAGAAGGACTTGAAATGCAGCTTATGGATGTGGTTACAGCATATCTCTATGGGGATCTTGATTCAGAGATATACATGAAAGTGCCTGATGGCCTTCCATTGCCCGAATCAAGTAACTCTAAACCACGAAGTGCATTTTCAATTAAGTTAAAACGATCACTTTACGGATTAAAGCAATCTGGGAGGATGTGGTATACCCGTCTAAGTGATTATTTGATTGGGAAGGGATATACGAATAATGAATTATGCCCCTGCGTATTTATAAAGAAAACGAGTTCCGGATTTTCAATAATAGCTATTTATGTTGATGATATGAACTTAATAGGTACTCTTGATGAAATATGAGAAACCGCAAGCTATCTTAAATCTGAATTTGAGATGAAAGATCTTGGGAAAACTCGGCTTTGTCTAGGACTTGAGCTAGAACACCGAGCATGTGGTATACTAATCCACCAGTCTGCATATGTCCATAAGATACTCAGGCAATTCAATATGGACAAGGTGCGCCCTGCTAGAACTCCCATGATTGGTCGAAGTTTAGATGTACAAAAGGATCCATTTCGTCCCAAGGAAGATGACGAAGAGGTATTGGGAGCTGAAATTCCCTACCTAAGTGCAATAGGCGCATTATTGTACTTAGCGCAATGTACTCGACCTGATATATCATTCTCAGTGAACTTTTTAGCTAGATACAGCTCAGCGCCTACGCAGCGTCATTGGAATGGTATAAAGAATGTTTTCAGATACCTGAAAGGAACCATTGACATGGGTTTATTCTATCCCTATGAAGAAGTAAGAAGGACCGCTAGTGGAAATGCAACTCCCTACACTGAAACCCCAAATAATGTTTTGGTTGGTTTTGCTGATGCTGGGTACCTCTCCGACCCACATAAAGGTCGGTCACAAACTGGTTATGTTTTCACCATTGGAAACACATCGATATCTTGGAGATCGACCAAGCAGACTCTTGTGGATACCTCCACGAACCACTCTGAGATCATTGCCTTACACGAGACAGTTCGTGAGTGTGTATGGTTAAGGTCTATCATTACACACATTCGAGGGACATGTGGTATGAGTTCTACCACTGATGAGCCAACTTGCATTTATGAGGATAATGCAGCTTGCATCGAACAGATGAAGCAAGGGTACATTAAGGGTGATAATACGGAACATATATCACCAAAGTTCTTTTACAATCAGCAACAACAGTCTCTTCTGAAAATTCAAGTCAGTCAAGTAAAATCTGATGAGAATGCGGCAGACCTATTTACTAAGTCATTGCCTAAATCGACTTTTGGAAAGCACGTCAAAAGTATCGGACTAAGAAAATTGCCCGAACTCAGGGGGGGTATCTAATGATATGATGTTGACATCAGGGGGAGTGTTGAACTCTTTTTCCCTTCACTGAGTTTATTTTGTCCCAATGGGTTTTGCTACTCGACAAGGTTTTTAATGAGACAACAACAACACCAGGATTATGACTCCCTAGTTGAGATTATCTTTTTCCCACAGAGTTTTTATATTTTAGGATTTCTGAAGAGAAATGACCAGCATTATGAAGCAACTTTACTATGACTCAACACGTTGTACTCTTTTCCCTTTGTCAAGGTTTTGTCCCATTGGGTTTTTCCTTGTCAAGGTTTTAATGAGGCAACACATTTGAAGTTTCGCTTTTGAACCACACAAGGGGGAGTGTTATAGAGCCTATGGCCCATGGATGTGCGGTCCATTAGTATACTAGGGTTTTCCCTTTTACTCTTGTATAAATAGAATACTTACCTATGTAATGGGGTTCTCTCCTCTCTCTGGTTAAATGAAAGTTTCTTCTCTCTTCTTCCATTGTTTGTTGTTCTTTTTTCCATTCTTACTCCAAAATAAATTAGATTCTCTTCGGATGACCTCAATGCAAGCTACACGCAGATGACTTAGTAGGAAATTAACCATGTACAAAACATAAACTTATGCATCTAAGGTGGGGTAGTAACTTGACCAATATATGAACATAAGATACTTGTATTAACATTTAGCTATAAAAGTTAGCCCTCTCATATAAATTATGTCAGCACTGAGTTGCAAGATGAAGACACCGTATTATCGATCGATCTATGTGCATGTGATACAACAACACTAAAAGTATAAATGGTCTAGACCCTACAAATTATCCAATTCCAGAATAACATTTATAATCCGGCAGATTTCTAAACAAACATATACTTCACTTTTATGTTCTAATCTAATAAGATATGAGAGGAGAAGATGATGAGAATGGAAAAAGAAAACATTCATCAGAACAAATTATACTGGAGTTAGAGACTAAACTATCATGAAATATGATTAATTAATCAACTGTTACATTAACAACGTGAATCTAAAGAACCAACTTATGGAAATATCAAAAGGCTACATATTGAACAAACATAGCACACAGTTAGAATTTAAAAAGGCTAAACTTTATGAATGGTTGCGATCTAGTGATCATACGGAAACAACATTAAATATAATCATCAAACTTTGAAAGTGGTTACAATCTACTTCCATATCAGTTTAATTAGAACAGAAAGAAAATTAATTAGAAAAAGAAAAACACATCATTGATGAGAGGAATAAAGAAGAAACTCTAATACCGATCAAAAAAAAAAAAAACTCTAATCACCTGCAATTAAACTGTAGTATGAAGAGATGTAATAGCGAGCTAATTCAATCTTTGAATTAAGTTGTTATCGAGGATGAGAGCAGGGAAAACCAAAGGCAGCAATAAAAGAGAAAAAAATAAAATAAATTAGGGTTGTGAAAGAAGGTTTTAAAGTTAATAAATTAAGGTTTTATATGCTTAGTCTTTTGCCGTAGATGATATTGTGAAAAGAGAGAGAAGCGGGCCGAAAATACACAGCATTCGTTGTGTGAAAAAAAAAAGTTTTTATTGATCTAAATATTTTTTGGTGGGGCCAGAAACTCTAGAAAGAGAGTTTGATTCAGCTTTTAATCATAGCTGAGGAAATCATCTGAAATTATATTATTATTATATATTATTATTAATTTGTATTTTACAACATCGCTAACGGGTGCCAGATTATTGGGGGAGGGTATTGAAATTCATATAAAACGGATGATTTTTTGGTTTGTCTTATATGTGATACCGTCCTCGATAAACTGACATCCATTATTAACAGCCATGATGTATTTTACTCTAAGAAGAAGAAGACAAACACCCGAGGACAAAACAAAAATCCAAAAGAACAAGACAAACACCCGAAGACAAAAAAAAAATCCAAAAAGGTCATGTTTAATGGTTAAATGAGTCTCAACAGAATCAAATTCAGTTTATTTACACAAATTAACACTTCTGTCCCCCGTTAGGGATTCGATATTGGGCAACGGAATGCAAACGTATCATTCGGTTTGTAAAAGTCAAATCTGGCCAAATAGGTCGATGATTTGATGGGTCGAATTAAGATTTTTGTTAAAAGAAGAGGAAATTAGGCTTATTTTTATTGGTAGACCAAAAATATTTTTCAGTTTCTATGACACTCATAATTATTTGAAATTTTGAAAAATGTCTGCATTACTCATTATGCATCATATTTTCCCAGGAGTATATTTGGCAAACAAAACAGAATATAACATATTTAAAAAACTGTGCCTTGGAATTTTACAAATTTTATCTCATTGGAAAGCTTTTAATGAGATCTACATAACGAGCACAAATTACAATACCAAATTTAATTTTTTTATGAAAAATTTGGAGGTGATTGTTCATTTAGGCAAAAAATCCGAAAACTGGATACATATGCATTATGCAACCACCACATAAGGATGCAAAACACATTATGCAGACACTACAAATATGCATGATACATTATGTTGAGAACACACAAAGGATGCATAACAAATTATGCAGCGATATTTTGGTGCAACCACTAAAACGATGTATATGCTTAAAAAATAACATTCTAACCAAAAAAAAAAAAGGATGCATAATGCACTATATATGCAGACATATTTTGGTCATGCATTCACTAATTTGGTTATGCAACCACTAAAATGATATATATACCTAAAAATTAACATTCCGACAAAAAAAAATGATGCATAACGAATTACGCTGCCAGTACAAATGATGCATAACATATTATGCAGCCATAATTTGGATAAATGATCTATATGCCTTAAGAATTACATTCCAACATAAAAAACGATACATAATGCATTACATAGTCATTTTCTACGGACATTATTGTACATGCATAACAAATTATATATCCTACAAAACTGAAAAGATGTATAAAATATTATGCATCCAAATGTAAGTTGCATAATGCTTTATGCAGCCATTTTTTATACGCAAACACATAAAATGACTGCATAATAAGTTATACATCCATTTTCTCGACTGCATAACCGGTTATGCAGCCAATTTTATAGCTGCATAACAGGTCATGTAACCGACAGAAAATATGCATAACAAGTTATGTTGAAAACTGAAAGAATGTGCTACAGGTTATGCAGCCAAACGTAGTTGCATAACAATTTGTATATACGAAAAAAAAAGGAACGCGCAATTGGGGATATCAAAACTAATTGGGGATATAAATTACTTCCCCCAACCAATAGTGTCTGCTAACGGGTGTTTTTGGGGGACAAAAATACTAAAATACCCTTCCCTCAAATTAAAATCAAAAAACAAAATCATATCCCCTATTTCCATCTTCACTTCTTATTAATCTCTTTTAGGATTAGGGCTTTGAAACCTAAATATTCCTCACTCCCTTTCAAATTCTAAATTTTTCCCACTCCCTTTCAAATTCTCTTTTCCTTCTCTGCCGGCTCCTCACTTTGAAAACTTTTTTTTTTTTTTTTACATTCGGAAGTGATGAAGACATGCCGGAAGTGATGAAGACCATGCCGGTATAGATGAAGACCATGCCGGTAGTGATGAAGACCATGCCGAAAGTGATGAAGACCATGCCGATAGTGATGAAGACCATGCCGAAAGTGATGAAGACCATGCCGATAGTGATGAAGACCATCTCGAAAATTATTATTTTTTACATCGCCGAAAGTGATGAAGACCATGCCAGAATTGATGAAGACCATGTCGTCACTAAATGCCGGCATGCTCGATAGAAATATATCAATGCCGGTAGTCAAGTGAAAAAAAAAATCAATTTTCTGGATATTTTACATCATGTGCCGGCAAAGAAATTTAAGCAACATATTATGCCGTTAGTAGTACCGACATGCTCGAGAATTAACTGACTGTGCCGGCTACGCCCCCCCGGATAGTGGCAAACATTTATGAAAATTTCCAACAAATGTCGGCATGGTTTTTTCGGCTGAATACAATGCCGGATTGCCTTTCAAAATGGGGGATAATGTTGGCCGGCATGGACGTAATATGAATACAATGCCGGGAATACTGCTGTCGGCATTGTATTCATACTATGTCCATGCCGACACCGAGCTATTTCAGCTGCAACAATGGTGGATTCAAAGAAAACAAATTAAATTTTCAACACATTGGCACCTTTACCCGAGTATTGGGAGTGCTTGTACAATCATCCTCCATTTTTACCAAAAAAAATTCCCTCTCAATTTTTTTCCCTCCTTCTACTCTCACCTCACTCACCCAAATACAAATAAAAATACACACTAATCATTTATCAAATAATCTTATGAATTTACTAATTATAATTAAGCACTAAACCTGATTAGTGAGGGTAGATTAGGTATTAGGTAAAATACTTAGATAAGGGGTGACCCTGATTTGATATTTGGATCCAGTTTTTGTCTTTTTCCTCTATCCCCCAATTAGTTTTGATATCCCCCAATTGCGCGTTAAAAACACACACACACACAAAATATGAAAATAATTTTTCTACAGAACCATAAAAATCATATAAAAGCAGTAATACAAATACCATATACACAAAAATAAACTTACAAAAACATTTTGATTACAATAGGATAAGTGTTACAGTTACAATACGAAAAGCACAAATAAAGGTATAGTTAATAAAAATTTGGTACTGTGCTAACGAAGCTTACATAATAAAAGACATAACTTGCCTCGAAGCTTACATAATAAAATACATATGTATATATCGAAATTGAAAACTTGTTTTAATTCCTTTCACTTCTCATCTATCTGTTCAAAACTAATATTGCATGAGAAAAATATCTGAACATAACCAATTTATCTCTCTTTCCACAAGCCGATCATGAAATCAATTACCAAAAACTAAATGTAATAACAAAACTTACTGCATCATAGACATAGTCATTTATCCCTTATTTTTTACAACAACAAGTCAGCTTTTCATGGAAGAATATGTACGTGTACATGAGGTTTTCACGACAAACTTTCAAAAGTGGTACACTATGTCGTTTGTCTCTACCTATGCTTTTACACCTACATGATCAAAACACCAAAACACTCCCCATATTATTATCTTACATGAAAATAGAGTGTGCGACAGGGAAGAAAGGAAATATCTCTACTTTTAACCTCCATAGGTTGAATTCTTAGTAGATTTTTCACTTTTGCCTTTTTATAGGACGGAAAACACTGGTGGTTACTTATTATGTGTACACGGCATGTAATAATACCTACCTCTAGAATCAAAAATAATCATGTAGCACAGAACATGGCATTCAAAACCCATGTCACACCTATTTGCAGTCTTTAAGCCTATAACCGGATGTAATTCATCATTGTAATACAAGTCTAATGAGAAAAAGGACCAACACCCAAGGCTTGTGACTATTATGTTTACTTTTTAATCATTGGCCTCGAGTGTTTGCGCTGGCATTTTGATTTTCAAAAGTGAATTTGGAACAAAACAGTACCTTGGCTCCTAACTAAGTACACTGTCCACATAGGTTACACTACATGATTTGCACCAGACTAAAATAACATTGGAATCTAATATAGGAACCCGCAATATTATAGTTAGAAAGACCAAATGACAGTGAGGGAGGGAGAAAGTACCTATTGTATACATGAATATACGATTACTTGGAATTCATTTTCACCATTTGTTCTGCAAGCAATTAGAGAGTTCAGTGAGAGAAATACTAATATGAACAGCCGATATCTTTGGAACAAGGACAAGTAGCAAACCTGAAATGCTTCTTTTAAAGATTTGCCTGCCATTCCTTCTTCTTCTTTTAAAGCTTCGACATTATTTAACCTTTCAAAATTTCAATAAGTTATTTCAGCTTCAATCGTAATGCTATATTAACTTGTAATGCACTAATTACATTGTATTTTCCATACTCGGCTGATAAAACTTAAGTTTCCTATAACTAATCAATTGATTACCATTCACACATAGCTAAATCATCTAAACCACCATTTTACTATTCAAATATATTCACTTATGTTCACATAATAAATAACTTTAATGATAACTCTTACAAATCAACTAAAGATTCACCGGATAACAACTTCAGATATATAAACCAATGGAAGGAAAAAAAACTTACCTGAATACGAAGATTAGTGATAGACGCATTTATGTGTCTATTTTCATCTCTATTGTGTATATTGTTAGTACCCATTTTTGTACTAATTTTGGTATTTTATCCCTTTGTAGGTGTTTTTGGAGAAATAGGCTTTTGCGGCGAAATTGGCTCGAAAAGTTGTTAAAGGCACCTGGGAGGACATCTGCTATTCGGACTCTCATTTTGGATAAGGGGTAACCCATTTCCAAGCAGCTGCTAAGCACATACCAGGATTGGATAGGGGGACACCTTCTTCACGTTTTGAAAATGAAATTTTGGCGGGAAATTTTGCCGCAGAAGAACAAAGTTTGCAAGACATATTTCCCCAACACATTCTTCCTCTTAGTGTTAAGACGTGCAAATTCCTCAACACTAACTATTGTGTTGTCAGGCATACTTCCTCATCACATTATCTTCTTAGTATTGAGACGTGAAAATTCCTCAACACTCACTACGGTGTGGCCAGGTATATTTCCCCAACACATTCTTCCTCTTAGTGTTGAGACGTGCAAATTCCTCAACACTCACTATTGTGTTGTCAGGCATACTTCCTCAACATGTTATCCTCTTAGTATTGAGACGTGAAAATTCCTCAACACTCACTACGGTGTGGCCAGTCATATTTCCCCAACACATTCTTTCTCTTAGTGTTGAGACGTGCAAATTCCTCAACACTCACTACTGTGTTTCAAGGCATACTTCCCCAACACATCCTCCTCTAAGTGTTTAGACGTACAAATTCCTCAACACTCAATACTGTGTTGTCAGGCTTCACTGCCTCAACACGTTTTCCTCTTATTGTTGAGACGTGCAAATTTATCGACACTCACCACTGTGTTGCCATGCATATTGCCTCAACACATCCTTCCTCTTAATGTTGAGACGTGAAAATTCCTCAACACTCACTATTGTGTTGTCAGGCATATTGCCTCAACACCTTCTCCTCTTAGTGTTGAGACGTGCAAATTCCTAAACACTCACTAAGGTGTTGTCAGGCATCCTGACTCAACACGTTCTACCTATTAGTGTTGAGACGTGCGAATTCCTCAACACTCGCTATTGTGTTGTCAGGCATACTGCCTCAACACGTATTCCTCTTAGTGTTGAGACGTGCAAATTCCTCAACACTCACTATTGTGTTGTCAGGTATACTGCCTCAACACGTTTTCCTCTTAGTGTTAAGACGTGCAAATTCCTCGACACTCACCACTGTGTTTCCAGGCATACTGCCTCAACAATTCCTTCCTCTTAGTGTTGAGACGTGCAAATTCCTCAACACTCACTATTGTGTTGTCAGGTATATTGCCTCAACACGTTCTTCCTCTTAGTGTTGAGACGTGAAAATTTCTCAACACTCACTATTGTGTTGTCAGGCAAACTGCCTCAACACGTTCTCCGCTTAGTGTTGAGACGTGAAAATTCCTCAACACTCACTATTGTGTTGTCAGGCATACTGCCTCAACACGTTTTTCCCTTAGTGTTAAGACGTGCAAATTCCTCGACACTCACAACTGTTTTGCCAGGCATACTGCCTCAACAATTCCTTCCTCTTAGTGTTGAGACGTGCAAATTCCTAAACACTCACTAATGTGTTGTCAGGCATACTGCCTCAACACCTTCTCCTCTTAATGTTGAGACATGCAAATTCCTAAACACTCACTACTGTGTTGTCATGCATCACTATCTAAACACGTTTTCATCTTAGTGTTGAGACGTGCAAATTCCTAAACACTCACAATTGTGTTGTCAGGCATACTTCCTAAACACGTTCTTCCTCTTAGTGTTGAGAAATGCAAATTCCTCAACACTCACTACTGTGTTGCCAATCATGCTGCCCCAACACATCCTCCTTTTTGTGTTGAGACGTGCAAATTCCTCAAATCTCACTATTGTGTTGTCAGGCATACTGCCTCAACACGATTTCCTCTTAGTGTTGAGACGTGCAAATTCCTAACAACTCACTACTGTGCTTCCAGGCATACTGCCAAAACACATCCTTCTCTAAGTGTTGAGACGTAAAAATTCCTCAACACTCAATACTGTGTTGTCAGGCATCGCTGCATCAACACGTTTTCAACTTAGTGTTGAGACGTGAAAATTCCTCGACACTCACCACTGTGTTTCCAGGCATACTGCCTCAACACATCCTTTCTCTTAGTGTTGAGACGTGCAAATTCCTAAACACTCACTAATGTGTTGTCAGGCATACTGCCTCAATACGTTCTTCCTCTTAGTGTTGAGACGTGCAAATTCCTAAACACTCACTAATGTGTTGTCAGGCATACTTCCTCAACAAGTTTTTCCTCTTAGTGTTAAGACGTGAAAATTCCTAAACACTCACTATTGTGTTGTCAGGCATACTGCCTTAACACGTATTCCTCTTAGTGTTGAGATGTGCAAATTCCTCAACACTCACTATTGTGTTGTTAGGCGTACTGCCTCAACACGTTTTCCTCTTAGTGTTAAGACGTGAGAATTCCTCGACACTCACAACTGTGTTGCCAGGCTTACTGCCTCAACAATTCCTTCCTCTTAGTATTTAGACGTGAAAATTCCTCAACACTCACTATTGTGTGGTCAGGCATACTTCCTCAACACGTTTTCCTTTTAGTGTTAAGACGTACAAATTCCTCGACACTCAAAACTGTGTTGCCAGGCATACTGCCTCAACAATTCCTTCCTCTTAGTGTTGAGTCGTGCAAATTCCACAACACTCACTATTGTTTTGTCTGGCATACTGCCTCAACACGTTCTTCCTCTTAGTGTTGAGACGTGCAAATTCCTCAACACTCACAATTGTGTTGTCAGGCATACTGCCTCAACACGTTCTCCGCTTAGTGTTGAGACGTAAAAATTCCTTAAAACTCACTATTGTGTTGTCAGGCATACTACCTCAACACGTTTTCCTCTTAGTTTTGAGACGTGCAAATTCCTCAACACTCACTACTGTGTTGCTAGGCATACTTCCCCAACACATCCTCCTCTAAGTGTTGAGACGTAAAAATTCCACAATACTCACTACTGTGTTGTAAGGCATCACTGCCTCAACATGTTTTCCTCTTAGTGTTGACACGTGCAAATTCCTCAACACTCATGATTGTGTTGTCAGGAATACTGCCTCAACACGTTCTTCCTAATAGTGTTGAGACGTGTAAATTCCTAAACACTCACTAATGTGTTGTCAGGCATACTGCCTCAACACGTTCTTCCTCTTAGTGTTAAGACGTGGAAATTCCTAAGCACTCACTATTGTGTTGTCAGGCATACTGCCTTAACACGTATTCCTCTTAGTGTTGAGACGTGCAAATTCCTCAACACTCACTATTGTGTTGTTAGGCATACTGCCTCAACACGTTTTCCTCTTAGTGTTAAGACGTGCAAATTCCTCGACACTCACAACTGTGTTGCCAGGCATACTGCCTAAACAATTCCTTCTTCTTAGTGTTTAGAGGTGCAAATTCCTCAACACTCACTATTGTGTTGTCAGGCATACTGCCTCAACAAGTTTTCCTCTTAGTGTTAAGACGTACAAATTCCTCGACACTCACAACTGTGTTGCCAGGCATACTGCCTCACCAATTACTTCCTCTTAGTGTTGAGACGTGCAAATTCCTCAACACTCACTGTTGTGTTGTCAGGCATACTGCCTCAACACGTTCTTCCTCTTAGTGTTGAGACGTGCAAATTCCTCAACACTCACTATTGTGTTGTCAGGCATACTGCCTCCACACGTTCTCCGCTTAGTGTTGAGACGTAAAAATTCGTCAAAACTCACTATTGTGTTGTCAGGCATACTACCTCAACACGTTTTCCTCTTAGTGTTGAGACGTGCAAATTCCTCAACACTCACTACTGTGTTGCTAGGCATACTGCCCCAACACATCCTCCTCTAAGTGTTGAGACGTAAAAATTCCTCAATACTCACTACTGTGTTGTAAGGCATCACTGCCTCAACACTTTTTCCTCTTAGTGTTGACACGTGCAAATTCCTCAACACTCACGATTGTGTTGTCAGGAATACTGCCTCAACACGTTCTTCCTCATAGTGTTGAGACGTGTAAATTCCTCAACACTCACTATTGTGTTGTCAGGCATACTGCCTCAACACGTTTTCCTCTTAGTTCTGAGACGTGCGAATTCCTATACACTCACTATTGTGTTATCAGGCATACTGCCTCAACACGTTTTCCTCTTAGTGTTGAGACGTGCAAATTCCACAACACTCACTATTGTGTTGTCAGGCATACTTCCTCAACACGTTTTCCTCTTAGTGTTTAGACGTGCAAATTCCTCAACACTCACTACGGTGTTGCCAAGCATATTTCCCCAACACATTCTTCTTCTTAGTGTTGAGACGTGAAAATTGCTCAACACTAACTATTGTGTTGTCAGCCATACTTCCTCATCACATTATCCTCTTAGTATTGAGACGTGAAAATTCCTCTACACTCACTACGGTGTTGCAAGACATATTTCCCCAACACATTTTTCCTCTTAGTGTTGAGACGTGCAAATTCCTCAACACTCACTATTGTGTTGTCAGGCATACTTCCTCAACACGTTATCCTCTTAGTATTTTAACGTGAAAATTCCTCAACACTCACTACGGTGTGGCCAGGCATATTTCCCCAACACATTATTTCTCTTAGTGTTGAGACGTGCAAATTCCTCAACACCCACTACTGTGAGGCATACTTCCCCAACACATCCTCCTCTAAGTGTTGAGACGTACAAATTCATTAACACTCAATACTTTGTTTTCAGGCATCACTGCCTCAACACGTTTTCCTCTTAGTGTTGAGACGTGCAAATTCCTCGACACTCACAACTGTGTTGCCAGGCATACTGCCACAACACGTTCTACCTATTAATGTTGAGACGTGGAAATTCCTCAACACTCACTATTGTGTTGTCAGGCATACTGCCTCAACACGTATTCCTCTTAGTGTTGAGACGTGCAAATTCATCAACACTCACTATTGTGTTGTCAGGTATATTGCCTCAACACATTTTCCTTTTAGTGTTAAGACGTGCAAATTCCTCGACACTCACCATTGTGTTGCCAGGCATACTGGCTCGAAAATTCCTTCCTCTTAGTGTTGAGACGTGCAAATTCCTCAACACTCACTATTGTGTTGTCAGGCAAACTGCCTCAACACGTTCTCCGCTTAGTGTTGAGACGTGAAAATTCCTCAACACTCACTATTGTGTTGTAAGGCATACTTCCTTAACACGTTTTCCTCTTAGTGTTAAGACGTGCAAATTCCTCGACACTCACAACTGTGTTGTCAGGCATACTGCCTCAACACCTTCTCCTCTTAGTGTTGAGACGTGCAAATTCCTCAACACTCACTACTGTGTTGCCAATCATACTTCCCCAACACATCCTCCTTTTAGTGTTGAGAGGTGAAAATACCTCAACACTCACTATTGTGTTGTCAGGCATACTGCCTCAACACGTTTTCCTCTTTGTTTTTAGACGTGCAAATTCCTCAACACTCCCTACTGTGCTGCAAGGCATACTGCCAAAACACATCCTTCTCTAAGTGTTGAGAAGTAAAAATTCCTCAACACTCAATACTGTGTTGTCAGGCATCACTGCCTCAACACGTTTTCCTCTTAGTGTTGAGACGTGCAAATTCCTTGACACTCACAACTGTACTTCCAGGCATACTGCCTCAACACATCCTTCCTCTTAGTGTTGAGACGTGCAAATTCATAAACACTCACTAATGTGTTGTAGGGCATACAGCCTCAACACATTCTTCTTCTTAGTGTTTAGACGTGCAATTCCTAAACACTCACTAATATGTTGTCAGGTATACTGCCTCAACACGTTCTTCCTCTTAGTGTTGAGACATGGAAATTCCTACACACTCACTATTGTGTTGTAAGGTATACTGCCTCAACAGGTATTCCTCTTAGTGTTGAGACGTGCAAATTCCTCAACACTCACTATTGTGTTGTCAGGAGTACTGCCTCAACACGTTTTCCTATTAGTGTTAAGACGTGCAAATTCCTCGACAATCACAACTGTGTTTCCAGGCATACTTCCTCAACAATTCCTTCCTCTTAGTGTTGAGACGTGCAAATTCCTCAACACTCACTATTGTGTTGTCAGGCATACTGCCTCAACACGTTTTCCTCTTAGTGTTAAGACGTGTAAATTCCTCCACACTCACAACTGTGTTGCCAGGAATACTGCATCAACACGTTCTTCCTCTTAGTGTTAAGACGTGCAAATTCCTCAACACTCACTATTGTGTTGTCAGGCATACCGCCTCAACACGTTCTTCCTATGAGTGTTGAGACGTGCAAATTCCTCAACACTCACTATTGTGTTGCCAGGCATATTTCCTCAACACGTTCTCCGCTTAGTGTTGAGACGTGCAAATTCCTCAACACTCACTATTGTGTTGT
>JAJJMB010011049.1:676267-686770 GCA_023531105.1 Papaver atlanticum
TTCCTCTTAGTGTTGAGACGTGCAAATTCCTCAACACTCACTATTGTGTTGTCAGGCATACTTCCTTAACACGTTCTTCCTATTAGTGTTGAGACGTGCAAATTCCTCAACACTCACTACTGTGTTTCCCATCATACTGCCCCAACACATTCTTCTTTTAGTGTTGAGACGTACAAATTCCTCAACACTCACTATTGTGTTGTCAGGCATAATTCCTCAACACGTTTTCTTCTTAGAGTTGAGACGTGCAAATTCCTCAACACTCATTACGGTGTTTCCAGGCATATTTCCCCAACACATTCTTCCTCTTAGTGTTGAGACGTGCAAATTCCTCAACACTAACTATTGTGTTGTCAGGCATACTTCCTCATCACATTATCTTCTTAGTATTGAGACGTAAAAATTCCTCAACACTCATTACGGTGTGGCCAGAATATTTCCCCAACACATTCTTCCTCTTAGTGTTGAGACGTTCAAAAACCTCAACACTCACTATTGTGTTGTCAGGCATACTGCTTAAACACGTTCTTCTTCTTAGTGTTGAGACGTGCAAATTCCTCAACACTCACTATTGTGTTGTCAGGTGAATGACGCATTATTGTGTCTAATATTTCTCAATTGTATATATTGTTAGTGTTCGATTTTGTATTTATTTTGTTATTTGATGTCTTTATAGGTATTTTTAGAGAAATAAGCTCTTGCGGCGAAATTGGCTCGAAAAGTAGTGTTTTACACCCCAGGATAGAGTACTAAAGGCACCCAAGAAATGCACCGGAAGCACCCCAAAAATGTGTCGGAGGAGCCCCGGAAAAATTACTATCTACGCTCAAAAATTGCTATTTGCACCCCATAAGACAAGTGCTAAAGGGATACCCTTGCAGGATTAGGGGGAGGACATGTTCTTCTCAAATTCCAAAAATGAATTTTGGCGGGAAAATATTTTCATTAACAACAGAATTTCGATCGGATGTTTGGACGTGATTTAGTGAGATTCAATCCCTGAAACTTAGTGGGTAGACGTGATATGACTAGAGAAAGCTAGTATGGGTGATTTTATCGATCAAATTTGGCTGGATAACTTGGTTTAAACCAAACAGGAAGTTGGAGGAAAAACATGAGCTTGCATGAGTTGTGAGAAATTTAAATGTGTACTGCACGTGCTTGGAAGATTTAATCGATATTATAGAGCGTGAAGAAGGTATATAAGGAAAGAAATACAGCTGCAGATGCGTGAAAATCAAAATCAATGAAAAAAATGGAAAAAAATATACCCGAGTAAAAGAAGATTATTTGTAGTTAATGGAGGAGATTCAATGTCGAAATGATGTATAAATAGGTTCCTAGGATCACATAGAAGGGGTGTAGAGAGTTTGGGGTCGAGAGGAGAGCTCATGAGGCGTGAATCAAGAGTTTTCAGAACTCTGTTGTTGTTGCTGCTGCTGCTCGTGAAGAACAGGGAAACAACGACGGTTTCTTCAACTGGTTGTAACAGTTTCTTCAATTGGTTTGCAACATTTATCTTCGTTGTAACAGTTTCTTCAACTGGTTTGCAACATTTATCTTCATTGTAACAGTTTCTTCAACCTCTTCTGCAACATTTATCTTCAGATTTGTAACGATTATCTTCATCATAACAGTTGAGAGTTAAAACAGTCGGTCTGTAACGCACCTGTGCTGTTGCAGATTTCCTGTTTCATTATTTTCTCTTCTTGTAAACACTTTTTGATCCATGAATACATATTTTGAGTGTGTTTTCGACATGATGAGTTAAACCCCAACACTGGGACGACGGAGGAGGCCGAACTTCATACATGGCTAAATTTATTTTATTTATTTTATGACTTTTGCACTAATATTAATTGAAATATGATTTGATTAAATTGGTTGTCATTTGATTAGATGGGTCATGCTTAGCTTAGGTGATTTGATGTCCCATGCTTAACATTTACAATCAATGTTTTGAGAATCTACCTTGGCAAAAATAGAGTCCATGTTTATATTTCTTTAGCTAAAATTGTTGAGAATAAATAATTGAACCTTATGTTAGGAAGATTGGCCGAATCCTTAGTTCCAGTACCTCTCGCCCATTGTTTAATATTTTTGTATATATTTATTTAGTATTTTTTAAAACTTTAATCTCTACAAATCCGAGTGAACGACAACCTCATTTTTACTACAACTTCAAATTACATCAATTTTTTGCGCCGCCGACGCGGATTTGTTTTTAGATTTATTTTTATTTGTTCTTTTTTACGTTTCTTTGGGTATTTGTCTGTGTGCTACAGGTTTTGGAGTTTGGAACGAAAAGAAAAAGAAGTTGTCAAAGAGTTTGGTGATTTCATAAAGACTTGGAGCTAAAGCTTAAAGCGAAGAACGGAAAGAAGACAAGGGACTTATTTTATTTTATTTTTATTTTTAGATTTTTTTAGATTTTTTTTTTTAATTAGATTTTATTTTTATTTTTATATTTTTATTTTAGAGATTGTAAATAGGACTTTATTTTTGTAAATTTTTATTTTTGAACCTTTTTATTTATTTTTGAACCTTTTTATTTTTTTTATTTTTGGAACATTAAACATTGGACTTTAATTATTATTTTTAAACCCTACGGAAGGGTAAAATTTTAAATATAAACTGTTTGCAGGGAAGGACGATGATTACGATGTCGTCTCGGCCCCTCGGGTTCGTACATGACATAGGAGTCGTGGCCTGAGTCGACTACAACCGTTTCATCGCCCGTCTGGTACGGGAGGTAAGCTTCTAAACACCCGCGAATCCCCTGTCAGCGGGTTTACTGTCTTCCTTAAGTTGCATATATGTTGAGGTTTTGAATACGGACTTTAATTTCCTAGTAAAGGGCAAGGCCAGGCCATACAAGATAAGGGTTCGGATTTCATCACCGTTCTCTTCTTGCCCGCCTTAGGAACACATAACTTACGCGAACCCAAGCTTAAAATACTGATTAGAACGAGACCGATAGGGTAACGAGCTTGTAGGAAAGTCATTCCAAGGAAGTATTGGGTATCTTATTAGCTTAACTCAAAAGTTCAAGAAGATTACTGTGAGTCGACTAGAGCCTCCCTAACGGGAAACGTTGCCAAAGAGGTGGGGGTATCAAAGATCCTCTGAGCTTCCCCTACTTCTCTTCGAATCACTTTATTCAGATCAATCTAGAGAGGTTTGCTAAAATGATACCTAGTTTCCTTTGGAGGAATAGAAGCTGGTCTAGAAACAATCTAAGGGAGCCATCATGCTTTTTGTTTGCTAGATTCAATAGGTTTGATTTGGTCGATTCAGCCTTGTTTGTGATTGTGTAGAATTCCTCTGTAGTTTGTATTTTCGGGGTGATGAATCCTTTTCAGGAGACGCCACCTGAGATGACGTTACGAGAGTATATGCGTAGAAATTCTCATTATCAGGAGACGCCGCCTGAGATGACGTTACGAGAGTATATGCGTAGAAATTCTCATTATCAGGAGACGTCATCTAAAATAACTCTTGGTGAATATATGCAAGGGAAACGACATTGGGATGTTCCAACGGTAAGCGAGGAATCACATCTAATGATCTACGAGAAGTATTATAAACACAGACCGCTTAGTTTGGAACAAAGATTAAGAATTCTTGAATGTCAAAAATTATATTATGATGATGAGGAGGAGGATAGTACTGACGAAGAATCTGAAATATGTAGACATAGTGATCAGGAAACTATTAATCCAATTGAGCTTTCTAACGATGATATTATTTCTAGTTCAAATCCAAATAATTTTTATGATTATTCACCTATTCAAAAGGACGAGGATTTGATTAGGGATACCACCGTTTTAGACAATGTAGTTTTTCCTTTTGATTACGAAGCCGATAGTGGTTTAGAGGAACGAGTTTATTCTGAAAATGTCGTTTTAGAGTCTAGCGACTTAGAAACAATAGTCTTAGAAGAAGAAGATAGACCTGTAGAGATGAGTAAAGATGCACTACCTGATAATAACTTAGAAGAATCAATTGACCATTTCCAAGAATCTGATGATCTAGAAATTAGGGAGATTGTGACTAGTCTATCTAGAGACACTGAAAACTCTAAGTTTGGGGGTGATTATCACTTTCCTAGTGCCTTACCTTTAACTCTCAAAAAGTCCCCTCACTTAGGACTTGATATCTGTGCCTCGACCATTTTACAAGATTACCTTCATACTCGTTTTCCCGAACCTAATGATGTCCAAGAAGAAGTTCAGTCGTTAGAAACCCATCCTCTGGTTGATGTGGTTTACCCAGGCTATGATACCAAAATTGACTTTGTTTTCCCACCAAATAGTTTTCTTCCAACTGTGGGAACGTTTATATTTCAAATGTGTCACTTATCAAGTTCTGAGACTAAGCCTAAGTACTTTAGGTTAATAGAATCGACACATTTACTTAAGAATGACCACTACTTTCATTGTGGTAAATTATGTAAGTAAAATCTGATTGACTTAGAGGATCCTCAGTTATTTAGGTTATTATTGTGTGCTTTTAAGTTCCTATTTGAGTTTTTCCAGACTTTAGGACCTAATGATTCAGATCCCACCTATGAGGAAATACAGCCAATGAAAATAATTTATCTAGATCCTTTCATAGAACCTGAACCTGAACCACAGTTAGCGATAGTTATCAAGAAACTAGGTAAGGTCATGCGATACTTGTTCACTTTCTTGGCTTATTGTTGTTTCCTATGGTCAGCTCAATTTTGTTTTGAAGACCCACAGTTATTCCGACTACTGTTATACGATTCGAGGTGACTAATCCTTTCCAATGTCTAGATGAAGACTTTAAACTTAGCACTTCTTGTGAGGTAACCCATTCTCATGCAACACGGTAATATCTTTCCTTAACTCTTTTGCTTCAAATGGTAACAGTTTCTCCTTGTTCATGCTTTTAATTTCATCTTTAGAACATTGAGGACAATGTTAGATTTAAGTTTGGGGGTATGGGAAAAACTTTTTAGTTGCAATAAATAAACTCCAGAGCCTAGAAATTTATGCCTATTAAGGATGGCACTAACCAATCTAAGTGGATGGAAGCATTTTGGTTTTAGGAGTTGAGGAACCAATCTGAGTAGATGGAAACATCTATAAGAGTCTATTCGTAAAAGCACAGATCTCAGGTGTTAGAAATAACATGATAGTTTCGCCATATCTCGTTGAGTCCTTTTTACTTCTGTTTTTATTTTCTTTTCTTTTTAAAATATGTTTCTCTAAGTGATTAGGTGGGGCTCACGATTCAAGTTTTTACCACTGCTATGGTGTAATAGAGTGATTGAGATACTAAAAAAAGACCAGACCAATAGACCAATCGGAATAAATTTTAACACTTGGATAGCAATATGTGTGTGTTCTCCCTGTCTCCGTCGCCTAAACAAGCGTGGAATGCAGGATCCACGGGAATTACCATGTAATCTGCTGACAAAAAGCATGCGCTTGGATCCACAAGATCTAATCATGTTGTTAGTTCTAAATAAATAAATAATAAATGTGTGTTCAATAAATCGACCGCTGGTTGCCTTGTATATGCCAGACGAGTTGATCTAGAATTAGGATTATCGACCACTGGTTCCCTTGTATATGCCAGTTGTGTTGATATTAGTCAGACCAGTATTTCAGTCCATTAGGATAGGTTCATTTTGGCAGTGGCCTTCAGACAGATATGAGAAACACCGTTCACCTAGTCAACATCAAAACCATCTATGTTTTTCTATATCCATCTCTTAATCTATCCATATGATTTGTTGACTCCAGATATTGATGTCCATAGTGAAAATATCTGAGTAGAGCTTTGTCACTTATATATGAATTTTAGTATGTTTGAGTGCAAACTCGTGTACAACAATTGGAATTTCGTATCAGGGTACTTCCACCCATAATCAATAAGTATGCCAACCAATGAGGTTCTTTAGTGCCATTTCAAGGTTCTGCGTAGATAACTAGGGTCTGGAGTAAAGGTTTTGTGGGTACACCTCTGGTAAACCCTCCCGAGACTATAACTCGGCCACTAGGGCCACCTAGGGGTTTAAAGGCTTGTTGCACATGCTAAGTGCAATCGACGATGCCTGCGACAGTGAGTTAGGATTTTATTTTGTAGATTAAATTTGCTCGGGACTAGCAAATAATAAGTTTGGGGGTATTTGATAGACGCATTATTGTGTCTAATATATCTCAATTGTATATATTTTTAGTGTTCGATTTTGTATTTATTTTGTTATTTTATGTCTTTGTAGGTATTTTTAGAGAAATAAGCTCTTGCGGCGAAATTGGCTCGAAAAGTGGTGTTTTACACCCCGGGATAGAGTACTAAAGGCAACCAAAAAATGTGTCGGAGGAACCCCGAAAAAATTACTATCTACGCCCAAAAATTCCTCAACACTCACTACCGTGTTGCCAAGCATACTGCCCCAACACATCCTCCTCTAAGTGTTGAGACATACAAATTCCTCGACACTCACTACTGTGTTGTCAGGCATCACTGACTTAACACGTTTTCCTCTTAGTGTTTAGACGTGCAAATTCCTAAACACTCACTACGGTGTTGCCAGGCATATTTCCCCAAAACATTCTTTCTCTTAGTGTTGAGACGTGCAAATTCCTCAACACTCACTATTGTGTTGTCAGGCATACTTTCTTAACACGTTATCCTCTTAGTATTGAGACGTGCAAATTCTTCAACACTCACTACGGTGTGGCCAGGAATATTTCCCCAAAACATTCTTCCTTTAGTATTGAGACGTGCAAATTCCTCAACACTCACTATTGTGTTGTAAGGCATACTTCCTCAACACGTTATCCTCTTAGTATCGAGACGTGCAAATTCCTCAACACTCACTATTGTGTTCTAATGAATAATGCCTCAACATGTTCTTCCCCTTAGTGTTGACACGTGCAAATTCCACAACACTCACTATTGTGTTGTCAGGCATACTGCCTCAACACGTTCTCCTCTTAGTGTTGAGACGTGCAAATTCCTCAACACTAACTATTGTGTTGTCAGGCATACTGCCTAAACACGTTCTCCTCTAAGTGTTGAGACGTGCAAATTCCTCAGCACTCACTATTGTGTTGTAAGGCATACTGCCTCAACACGTTTTCCTCTTAGTGTTGAGACGTGCAAATTCCTCAACACTCACTACTGTGCTGCTAGGCATACTGCCAAAACACATCCTTCTCTAAGTGTTGAGACGTAAAAATTCCTCAACACTCAATACTGTGTTGTCAGGCATCACTGCCTTAACACGTTTTTCTTTTAGTGTTGAGACGTGTAAAGTGCTCGACACTCACCACTGTGTTTCCAGGCATACTACCTCAACACATCCTTCCTCTTAGTGTTGAGACGTGCAAATTCCTAACCACTCACTACTGTGTTGTCAGGCATCACTGACTCAACACGTTTTCCTCTTAGTGTTTAGACGTGCAAATTCCTAAACACTCACTACGGTGTTGCCAGGCATATTTCCCCGACACATTCTTTTTCTTAGTGTTGAGACGTGCAAATTCCTCAACACTCACTATTGTGTTGTCAGGCATACTTCCTTAACACGTTATCCTCTTAGTAGTGAGACGTGCAAATTTTTCAACACTCACTACGGTGTGGCCAGGCATATTTCCCCAAAATATTCTTCCTTTTAGTATTGAGACGTGCAAATTCCTCAACACTCACAATTGTGTTGTAAGGCATACTTCCTCAACACGTTATCCTCTTAGTATCGAGACGTGCAAATTCCTCAACACTCACTATTGTTTTCTAAGGAATAATGCCTCAACATGTTCTTCCCCTTAGTGTTGAGACGTGCAAATTCCACAATACTCACTATTGTGTTGTCAGGCATACTGCCTCAACACGTTCTCCTCTTAGTGTTGAGACGTGCAAATTCCTAACCACTAACTATTGTGTTGTCAGGCATACTGCCTCAACACGTTCTCCTCTTAGTGTTGAGACGTGCAAATTCCTGAACACACACTAATGTGTTGTCAGGCATACTGCCTCAACACGTTCTTCCTCTTAGTGTTTAGACGTGGAAATTCCTAAACACTCACTATTGTGTTGTCAGGCATACTGCCTAAACACGTATTCCTCTTAGAGTTGAGACGTGCAAATTCCTAAACACTCACTATTGTGTTGTTAGGCATACTGCCTCAACACGTTTTCCTCTTAGTGTTAAGACGTGCAAATTCCTCGACATTCAAAACTGTGTTGCCAGGCATACTGCCTCAACAATTCCTTCCTCTTAGTGTTGAGACGTGCAAATTCCTCAATACTCACTATTGTGTTGTCAGGCATACTGCCTCAACACGTTCTTCCTCTTAGTGTTGAGAAGTGCAAATTCCTCAACACTCACTATTGTGTTGTCAGGCATACTGCCTCAACACGTTCTCCGCTTACTGTTGAGACGTGAAAATTCTTCAACACTCACTATTGTGTTGTCAGGCATACTACCTCAACACGTTTTCCTCTTAGTGTTGAGAGGTGCAAATTCCTCAACACTCACTACTGTGTTGCCAGGCATAATGCCCCAACACATCCTCCTCTAAGTGTTGAGACGTAAAGATTCCTCAACACTCACTACTGTGTTGTCAGGCATCACTGCCTCAACACGTTTTCCTCTCAGTTTTGAGTCGTGCAAATTATTCAAGACTCACTATTGTGTTGTCAGTCATACTTCCTCAACACGTTTTCCTCTTAGTGTTGAGATGTGCAAATTCCTCAACACTCACTCCGGTGTTGCCAGGCATACTACCCCAACACATCCTCCTCTAAGTGTTGAGATGTACAAATTCCTTAACACTCACTACTGTGTTGTCAGGCATCATTGCCTCAACACGTTTCCCTCTTAGTGTTGAGACGTGCAAATTCCTCAACACTCACTATTGTGTTGTCAGGCATAATGCCTCAACACGTTTTCCTCTTAGTGTTGAGACGTGCGAATTCCTATTGTGTTGTCAGGCATACTGCCTCAACACGTTTTCCTCTTAGTGTTAAGACGTGCAAATTCCTCGACACTCACCACTGTGTTGCTAGGCATACAACCTCAACATATCCTTCCTCTTAGTGTTGAGACGTGCAAATTCCTCAACACTCACTATTGTGTTGTCAGGCATACTGCCTCAACACGTTATTCTTCTTAGTGTTAAGACGTGAAAATTCCTCGACACTCACTAGTGTGTTGTCAGGCATACTTCCTAACCACGTTATCCTCTTAGTGTTGAGACGTTAAAATTCCACAACACTCACTATTGTGTTGTCAGGCATACTGCCTCAACACGTTCTTCTTCTTGATGGTAAGAGGTGCAAATTCCTCGACACTCACTATTGTGTTGTCAGGTATACTTCCTCAACACGTTTTCCTCTTAGTGTTGAGACGTGAAAAATTCCATAACACTCACTATTGTGTTGTCTGGCATACTTCCTCAACACGTTCTTCCTCTTAGTGTTGAGACGTGCAAATTCCTCAACACTCACTATTGTGTTGTAAGGGAAACTTCCTCAACACGTTATCCGCTTAGTATTGAGACGTGCAAATTCCTAAACACTCACTACGATGTGGCCAGGCATATTTCCCCAACACATTCTTCCTCTTAGTGTTGAGACGTGCGAATTCCTCAACACTCACTATTGTTTTGTCAGGCATACTGCCTCAACACGTTCTTCTTCTTGGTGTTAAGACGTGCAAATTCCTTGACATTCACTATTGTGTTGTCAGGCATACTGCCTCAACACATATTCCTCTTAGTGTTGAGACGTGTAAATTCCTCAACACTCACTATTGTCTTGTTAGGCATACTGCTTCAACACGTTTTCCTCTTAGTGTTAAGACGTGCAAATTCCTCGACATTCACAACTGTGTTTCCAGGCATACTGCCTCAATAATTCCTTCCTCTTAGTGTTGAGACGTGCAAATTCCTCAATACTCACTATTGTGTTGTCAGGCATACTGCCTCAACACGTTCTTCCTCTTAGTGTTGAGACGTGCAAATTCCTAAACACTCACTATTGTGTTGTCAGGCATACTGCCTCAACACTTTCTCCGCTTACTGTTGAGACGTGAAAATTCCTCAACACTCACTATTGTGTTATCAGGCATACTACCTCAACACGTTTTCCTCTTAGTGTTGAGAGGTGCAAATTCCTCAACTCTCACTACTGTGTTGCCAGGCATACTGCCCCAACACATCCTCCTCTAAGTGTTGAGACGTAAAAATTCCTCAACACTTACTACTGTGGTTTCAGGCATCACTGCCTCAACACGTTTTCCTCTTAGTGTTGATTCGTGCAAATTCCTCAAGACTCACTATTGTGTTGTCAGGCATACTTGCTCAACACGTTTTCCTCTTAGTGTTGAGATGTGCAAATTCCTCAACACTCACTATTGTGTTGCCAGGCATACTGCCCCAACACATCCTCCTCTAAGTGTTGAGATGTAAAAATTCCTCAATACTCACTAATGTGTTGTCAGGCATCACTGCCTAAACACGTTTT
>JAJJMB010011051.1:0-13276 GCA_023531105.1 Papaver atlanticum
GCAGACATCAACATAAAAATTTGCAAAAACAAAAACAGAAGTAATAAAATGATTCCGAGATACAGTGAAACTATCATGTTATTTCTAACACCTGAGCTTCGTGCTTTTATGAATAGACTCTTATAGATGTTTCCATCTAGTCAGATTGGTTCCTCAACTCCTAAAACCAAAATGCTTCCATCCACTTAGATTGGTTAGTGCCATCCTTAATAGGCATAAATTTCTAGGCTCTGGAGTTTAAAATGCAACTAAAAAGTTTCTCCCATACCCCCAAACTTAAATCTAACATTGTCCTCAATGTTCTAAAGATAAAATTAAAAGCATGAACAAGGAGAAACTGTTACCATTTGAAGCAAAAGAGTTAAGGAAAGATATTACCGTGTTGCATGAGCATGGGTTACCTCCCAAGAAGTGCTAAGTTTAAAGTCTTCAGCCAGACATTGGAAGGGATTAGTCACCTCGAATCGTATAACAGTAGTCGGAATAACTGTGGGTCTTCAAAACCAAATAGAGCTGACCAAAGGAAACTGTAATAAACCAACGAAATGAACAAGACTAGCATGCCCTTACCTAGTTTCCTGATTAATAAATTTATATCTAATTGTGGTTCAGGTTCAGGTTCTATGAAAGGGTCTAAATAAAATATTTTCATTGGTTGCGTTTCTTTATAGGTGGGATCCGAATTATTAGGTCCTAGAGTCTGGAAAAACTCAAATAAAAACTTAGAAGCACATAATAATAACCTGAATAATTGAGGATCCTTAAAGTCAATAAAATTTGACTTACACAATTGACCACGATAAAAGTGATGGTCATTTTTAAGAAAATGTGTCGATTCTAATTTCCTAAAGCATTTAGGTTTAGTCTCACAACTTAATATTCGACACATTTGGAATATAAACGTTCCCAAAGTTGGAAGAAAACTATTTGGTGGGAAAACAAAGTCAATCTGGGTATCATAGCCTGGGCAAACCACATCAACCATAGGATGGGTTTCTAACGACATAACTTCTTCCTAGACATCATTAGGTTCGGGAAAACAAGTATGAAGGTAATCTTGTAAAATGGTCGAGGAACAGATATCAAGTCCTAAGTGAGGGGACTTTCTGAGAGTTAAAGCACATGGAAAATGATAATCACCCCCAAACTTAGAGTTTTCAGTGTCTCTAGTTAGACTAGCCACAATCTCCCTAATTTCTAGGTCATCAGATTCCTGAAAATAGGCAATTGATTCTTCTAAGTCAAGTTCATCCTCACTCATCTCTACGAGTTCATTTTCTTTGTCTAATACTATTGTTTCTAAATCACTAGACAATAAAACAGTATTTTCAGAATAAACTCGTTCCTCTAAACCATTATTGGCTTCGTAATCAAAAGGAAATACTACATCGTCTAAAACGGGGATATCTCTAGACAAATCCTCGTCCTTTTGAATATGTGAATAATTATTAAAATTATTTGGATTTGAACTAGAAATAACATTATCATTATAAAGCTCAATTGGAGTAACAAATTCCTGATCACTATGCCTACATATTTCATATTCTTCAGCAACACTATCCTCATCATAATCGTCATTATAATAGCATGGAAATGGTTGAACCTCATCTAAACATGTAGTGTTACCAATTCTAACCTCGTCATCTTGATTATGCAAATAACTATCATTATTTTCAAGGGTATTATTGGAAACACTGTATTGGAAATTAAGATTATTTCGAGCAAGTCTTTTGTTCGTCTCAGCCATCAGCTTAAGGGATTCCTCTATAGAAAGTTTTCTCAATGGTGCAGTTTGTCTATTCATTTCCGACATAAACCTATTTGTTTGCTCAGTTAACTGCTTAAGAGACTCTTCTAAAGATACGGAAGGATCATGAATAGGAACAGAAGGATCATAATAAGGACTAGTTTTCAACAGTTTGATTGTATTGTCCAAAAACGAGGTACTAGCACTATAATAATCCTTATTTTCTTTCTCGTATGACCGGTGTGTGTTTGGATAGTAATTGGGCTCACCATGGTATGAACCATAACCTTGAAAAGGTTGGTGTTCCCAACCAATATTTACACTATGGTCGTAGTGTGAATAATGTCCATTTTGAAACTCAGTTGGATATTCATTGTATTGGCTTCTATCATACCAGTTCGACATTCTTAATTGCAAGGAAATTCTAAACAATCACAAACAAGGCTGACTCGACCAAATAAAACCTATAAAATCTAGCAAACAACAAGCATGATGGCTCCACTTAGATTGTTTCTAGACCAGCTTCTAATCTCCTAAAAGGCAATTGGGTATAGTTTTAGCAAACCTCTCTAGAATGATCCGAATAAAGTAAGTCGAAGAGAAGTAGGGGAAGCTCAGAGGAGCTTTGATACCCCCACCTCTTTGGCAACGCTTCCCTGGGTTACAAGGCGGCTCTAATCGACTTACAGTAATCTTCCTTAACTTTGAGTTAGGCAAACAAGATACCCAATACGGTCCTTTCAAATGACTTTCCTACAAGCTCGTTACCTTATCGGTCTCGTTTTGTTCAAGATTTTAGGCTTGGGATCGCGTTTGGTATCGTTTTCCTAAAGCGGGCAAGAAGAGAACGGTGATGAAATCCGAACTCTTATCTTATATTGCCAGGCCTTGCCCTTTACTAGGAAAATAAATGTCTGTATTCAATCCCTCAGCATATATGCACCTTAAGGAAGATAGTAAACCCGCTGACAGGGGATTCGCGGGTGTTTATTAGTTTACCTCCCATACCAGACGGGCGAAGAACCGCTGTAGTCGACTCGGGCCACTGACTCCTATGTCAATGTGCGAACCCGAAGGGCCGAGACGATATCGTAATCGTCGTCCTTCCCTGCAAACAGTTTATATTTAATTTTAACCCTTCCTTAGGGTTTAAAAATAATAAAAGTCCAATGTCCAAAAAATTAAAAAATTAAAAAAAAAGGTTCAAAAATAAAAATTTACAAAAATAAAGTCCTATTTACAATTTCTAAAAAAAAAAAAAATTAATTAAAATAAATAAAATACCTTCGTCTTTTCTCCGTTCTTTTCGCTTTAAGCTTTAGCTCCAAGTCTTTATGAAATCACCAAACTCCTTGACAACTTCTTTTTCTTTTCGATCAAAACTCCAAAACCTGTAGCACACAGAAAAATACCCAAAGAACGTAAAATAGAACAAAATAAATAAAAATAAAAATAAATCTAATACCCTAAAAACAAGTCCGCGTCGGCGGCGCCAAAAATTGATGTGTTTTTGTAGTTGTAGTAGTAAAAAGATTCGAACTCTAAGACTTGTGAAGGATTTTTTAGACTCAAATTAAACTCAACAATTAAATAAAGTTGTATAAAAAATATAAAGAAAACACCGAGACTCTAGATTCCACCATTAACCAATTAAGTGATAAACTCTAATCAATATTCATGCAATTCTTTTTTATTTTAAAGTGATTCTAATATTTTTCCTCTAATAGATTTTTGAAGTAATAATTGTAACCATAAAGCATGAAACATCAAAAGTTATGAAACCTAGCATGTTCCATCAAAACAATTCACAACTACTCAATAAAAATCAATTTTCCTATATTAGTTCTATACAAATAATCATATAAAAAATTGCAAAAATAATTAAAATAGAATTATACCACTTTTCATGGAACAATGGCTTCCTCCGTCGCCTCGGCTAAGGGGTTTAGATCCTCATATTAATCATGTTCTCAAAATACATGTTTATAGCTCAAAAATTGATTAAAGGGAGAAAATAGTATACTGTAGTCGCTGAAAGTCTAAAACAGAAGACTGAATCGTTGCTGAAAGGCTTCGGTGACTGCAGACAGGAACGATAGAAACTGGTTGTCACTGAAAATTCGTCTGCCTCTGTGACTGTTGTATGTGCGTCTTATGTTCTTCGTTCCTTCTTCGCAGCAGCAGCAGAAAACAATTTCGTCTCTGATTTTCTGGTTTTCTTTAAGGTCTCTAAACTTCCCCCAAAGTGTTCATAACCCTTCTTGGACTCGAACCAACTCTTTTATACCTCATAGGGCCAAGAAAATTCGAGAATATCTTTGGTTTTTTTCTTTCTCTTAAAGTTACGAAATTTCTTTTTTTTCTTCTCTGTCGACGCATCTCTAGCTGTTTTTACCTTTAAAACTCTTCTGAATTGATCATATAGAATCCTAGAGGATTATCTTTCCTTTACACTTGCGTACCTTCCCTAAATAACCAAAACTAACTTTCCCGAGAAACTTTTTTTCCTATTTTAAAGAGTACCGATTAACTCTGCCTTTTTTAACATAACCAACTTCCTTACTAACCCTGTTTTGATGTAACAGGGTAGTCCCAACCATTCCCATGAACAAATCCCCTGAAATCTCGGTTAGAAACTGAATCAGAAAACTTCCGCAACTGTAAAATAGTTTCACGCCAAAATTTTCATTTCAAATGGTGAAGATGGTCGCCCCTTATCCAATCTCGGTTTGTGCTTAGCAGTTGCCTGGAAATGGGTTACACCTTATCCAACATGAGAGTCCGAATAGCAAATGTCCTTCCAGGTATCTTTAACAACTTTTCGAGCCAATTTTACCGCAAAAGCCTATTCCTCCAAAAACACCTACAAAGGGATAAAATACCAAAATTAGTACAAAAAAGGGTACTAACAGTATACACAAAAGAGATAAAAATAGACACATAAATGCGTCTATCACTACGCACTTGATTCCCTTAGCTGATCTCACCCACAACCAAGAGTTGCTACGACCCAAAGTCGAAGACTTTAATAAACAAATCTGTATCACACAGAAAAGTATACGATAATAGATAAATCTGTCTCCCACAGATAAACCTACAAGTTTTATTCCGTCTTTTGATAAAATCAAGGTGAACAGGAACCAATCGATAACCCGGACTTATATTCTTGAAGAACAGCCTAGAATTATCAATCACCTCACAATAATCTTAATCGACTAGCGAAACAAGATATTGCGGAATCACAAACGATGAGACGAAGATGTTTGTGACTTCTTTTATCTTGCCTATCAGAGATATAATCTCAAGCCAATCTTACGATTGTACTCTTGCGATAGAAACGGCAAGATCAGATCACTAAACTACAAGAGAAGTAGTTCGGTCTTGCTTCACAATCCCAATGAAGTCTTTAAGTCGTTAACCTACAGGGTCTCGAGAAGAAACCTAAGGTTAAAGGAGAATCGATTCTAGCTTAACACAACTAGTATCACACAGGAGGTATGGGGATTAGGTTTCCCAGTTGTTAGAGTTCTCCTTTATATAGTTTTCAAATAAGGGTTTGCAATCAATGTTAGCTTAGTAACAAAGCATTCAATATTCATCGTTAGATGAAAACCTGATTAGATTAAGGCTAATATCTTTCAACCGTTAGATCGAATCTTAGCTTGTTATACACAAATGAAATGTATTTCATTTAGGTTTGAGTAACCGTATTTAAACGGGTACACTTAGTTGGTTCAACAATAGTTAACCAATGGTTAGCCATATAAGCACTTCCATATTAACTATATTCATCTTTATCACAACTAGTTCAAATGATTCCTAAAGAACTAGTTGGAGAGTTGTTCAATTGCTTAGGTCTTTATGAATAGACACAATTGAAACAAAATCGGTTTTATTAATTCATGAACATTATAGCCACGGTTTGCAAAGATTGCATTCCTTATAATTTATTTTTTTAAGTTCATGAACCACCGATTTGAGAAAATAACCAGCTCAAGTATGCGTACTTAAGCAACCGGTTTTGAGTTGGTTTTGGTTTCCAAACTCAGCAGAAAATTTCGGGTTGAAAAGTTCCGCCAGTATGCGCACGGGTGCGCATACTTAAGGTGACTGGCTAAAAGTTTGTAAAATCCAAACTCAGCAGATATTCACGGACGTGAACTTCCGCTAGTGTGCGTACGGGTACGCACACTTAACCTGTCTCCTTCACCAATTCCGTATACACACATATGCATACACTTGGTTCCCGGTTTATGGATGTATACACTAATGTGCGAACACACTATATATGCTTATATCCAAAGATGGTTACATAATCTCAACTCTACATCTCAATCATTGAAACATTCTTAGAGGATATTATATAGTTGTTATTCACAAACTATTTTTCATCAAAATGATTTTCAATATACTGATGACATTCGTCACGAGTAAAGATGAACTTGGTTAAAGCCAAAGCTTACCAACACATATTTCGAGAAATAAATAGGCGAGATACACTAGGCTCGAAATAACAAATGTGTATAATTGAAATCTATATACTTATACGAATTTTGTCTCAAGAGTAGGAGATAGAGTAGATAGAATTTTGAGTGATAGATAAGTTCAAGTCTCCATATACCTTTTAGTCGGATGAAGTTCCACTGGTTCCTTGAGAAGTTCTTCGTATTCGTAAGATGATCGCTGTGGAGTTTGGAGCTCAACTACACTTAACTATCCTAGTCCGAGACTTAACTATAAGTAGACTAGAAATCAAGACATATAGTTTTGACAACTAAATTTGACAAACAAGCTTGAGATAGCAATGCTTGCGAGTTCGACCGAGCAATGCTCTAACACCCGGTCAAAGTCTTCCCGAATTCTCTCATGCACACAATCTCATCTTGAGCGTACTCATTAAGAGACATAGTGAAGCGGTGCATGTGTTCTGTCGCGTTGCCGCTCCCCTCGAACAATTTGAACTCGGTGTCTTGTAACGAGCATAGGCCTAGACAGGATTTCAGGGGGAATAGGTGAAGTTATGGTATAGTCCCTAGTTTGAGTTTCGAGACCATACATTTCTTCGAGTAACCTTGTGAACCTCCTATCAGATAAGGCGATTCGAGCTTGTTCATCCGTCAGCGGCTGACTGGCGGACTGGTTAGCTTGCGATCGCCCTTGAGGGGTCCGGAACCCTTGATCTTGATAAAATCCGCCCTCATGGTTTAGTCGAGGCGAGTCTGACCCATCACCGCGGTTCCCCTCTTGCGGCGGGTCAATGGCTGTTAGTTTTGCCAAAAGCGCTGGGCGCTAGACTATGCGCTAATCCTGTGAGCTCGTCATGAGAATCTGTCAGTGTCCATGCGATGAACTATGCGCTAATCCTGTGACCAAGTCTCCCACTGTGGTCGCCAAAATGTACACAGTACAGGATACACATGGTACAGATAAAGTAGGGTGTAGAGACTTGCTCCAGAAAGTAGAACACAGTTTTCCACAATGATACCACTGGGTCTTTCCCAATGGGTCTTTCCATTGGGAAAGACCCTTATTTATAGACATTTCCCCATATGGGGATGTCAGACGTGTGTCCTTTCTTATCTTTCGTTATCTTACTACTCCCCCTTCTTGGCTGTACAACTGTACTTCAGATTCTTCTAGAAGACTTCTCCCACGTGACTCTCCTGCACATGTACTTAAATTCCAAAGAGGGCGGAACGCTTGGCGGCACTCCTCCCGGGATATGGGGAGTCCAGATTCCTTCCTTTGGATGAGATGCTATTCCATACTCTTTCTAGGATATGGGGAAACCGGATATCCCCTTCGGTATTTTTCCAGGTATCTACAGGAGGTTAGTGCAACACTCATGTAAAACAAAGAATTCCATCCGCATGAAACAAATAAAAACCTTAAGTTACGATTTCGTTATTGCAGTGGTGATATACACACCAATTGAATGAAACCCTTCTGTTCTAGTCTATAAATTCCCCAAAAATTAATAAAAAGATCACAATTTTTTTCAAATTAATTGACCTAATTACCTGCAAGAGAATCTTAATGCATTCTAATGGGACAACAATAGTTTTAGCAAAGGCACCAGCAAAACTACCGGCAATCAAATCATTAACATAAACAGGCAATGAATCGATCAACGAAATATCTGTTTATACATTCCTCTTCTATGTAGATGAAAAACCCATCTTAAAAATCAAAACTTTAATCAAAAACCCATCTTGAACATTGATATCACCAAAACTTCGATTTGTTTTCCTGACCAAACTCTCAGATCTGTTTTCAGAAATATCTGGATTAGGTTATCAGGAGTGCGGAGAAGTCTTGAGAGAGAGAACAATTTCTGGAAATCAGTAGTTATGACTCAAATCAGTAGAAAGGGATGTATTTTAATACAGTAGGTACAGTTGGTATTGATTTCTAATTACCATTAGTGGTTTTCTAATCAAAACCCCGAGTCCCGACATCCACCGTATAAAGGGTATCTTAATCATTATCAAAATACACACATAGTTTTGGTCAACTATTTGTATTTGTTACAGAACTGGTAAGATATATGGAAATCAATCATATTTTTGGTCATTTTTACTGCAAATTAGACCATTAGATGAACCAGACAACTGAACATTATCATTAACCTAAATATTTGAACCGGTAATCCATTTCAATCGCATCAATCGTATCTTTTTCAACAATCCAAGATGATGCTAATGAATCATCACCTATGGAGTAAAGAAAAAAACTGTGATCATTCCTGGCAGAACCTTCAAGCATGAGAATAGATCTATTTTGTGAATTGAAACATGGTTTTTTTAACAAAATCAAGATTAGAAATTAGGGCATACCATTTCAAATGACAAGAAATGCCAATTGAACAGCCAGAAATGCCAAATGAACAGCCGCACAATACGTAGATTATATCATTGTTACATCATAAACATGATTCTTAACAACAGTTCAGGAGAATTTTGCGGGATAACTGATGATCTAACTTTGAACCAAACACAACTTGCACTGCCAAGACTAACCTGCTATTCGATGAAAGGGTGTCTTGCTCTAGGTTGGAGATAACTGAAATTTTCTTTCTGGGATTATAAACATAAGATAACCAAACTGAAACATTGCACTAAAATTTATAACTCACTGACAATTTACAAAAAACGGATGACAGAGACTGCAGAAATGACATTCAATTCACCAATTCTTCCGTCCGAGTTCCAAAGCTTATTCTTCTCCGGGTTTCTCATACTTTTCTCCTAGTCCTTGGAGCCAAACAAGACTATTTAAGTTGGGAACTGCCTGCACCCATAACTTCTTCGAACTAAGAGAGAACTTCACTAAACCATAGTAGAACCTGATTTTTCTGTGCAATGGCCGCGAACGGTTAATACATTGTATACAACCCCAGTTCAGTGTGATCCCATGGGATGCTAAATTATTTACTCCAACTCCACAAATTGCCAAAATCGTCTTCTCCAACAATGTTATACCGTTAGAGTTATTCTTTTTCTTTAATGACCATATGTTATCAAAGTCTCTACTTAGATGCAGAAGAGACAAAGTCCAAGAATCTCCCACAACACCATCCCTTTCTCTGCTATCATTCTCCCGTTTCCTCGACCCTAAGTTACAGTGCTTAAATGGGGAAAGAACTATGAATCTATGATGACAAGACTCTGTCTCCATGATGACCAATTAAAAACGAAATTTACTCTAGTTTCCCCAACCAGTTGTTTCTGGCAGAACACCAGTTGTTGCGACCTGCACCCAAGTCTTTAAACTAGATTTCTGTTTTACAAACGGAGAAGTTAATTCATGAGAACAAGATTATTTGAACAACTTAAGAGAACAACTGCAGTTAAGTTGAAATCCAAATCCAACATACTAATTGTTCAGTGCACCTGAATCAACTTACAATTGTTCATTTCAGTTTAAATTGAGAAAGTTTCCTACTATTCTTGAAATATTTCCTTGCGTTATATTAAAGCCGCACTGCCTGTCTTTAGAGCGAATCAAGATATAAACAAGATGAAATCAACTTCCCACACTCAGAGAGAGAGGGATCAACAAAAAACAAAAGACACCTGAAAGTTAGAACTGAGTTTCTTCAATGAAGAGTACACAGTTTATAGTGCTTCCTGTGCTACTACAGCTAAGTTTCTAAGGAAGTTGGCCCTCTTAAAAGTCTTTGCAACCATAAAAGAATTTTTTCCTCTCTTGCTTCTGATGAATCAATTTCAAATACCTTAATATCATTAAGTGCTTGCGAATTATAATTACAAGCAACCCAAGGCATTTAAATTTTACCAGAATAAGAAAACTAGAAACGTTAAACAAGCTAAGTTTCAAATGCAAGTACTCAACTTTAAACAAGCGAAGTTTTTCCAAGCAAAATTTTAGAGTCCAGGTGACTCATGGTGGCATGCTGGAACATGTATTAAAAAGTAATCATGGTGAAAATCTTAGAATAGTTATGGGACTTGGATAGCTGACAGTAAATATACTCAACACCAAGTCTCTAAGTAGCAAAAATGAGTCTCAATCAACACCACGACTGTGTATTTCATACCTATGCTTGTTTGAGGACCGAATTCCCTAAGCTATGATGCCTTCAGAAGGTGACGAATTAAAAAAAAAAAAAAAAAAAAAGATAAAATAAATCAGAAACAGACCTACTTTTGACCTTGAACTATAAAATTACACAGAATTACTCTCAACGGAGGATTAGATCAAGAAACGTGGTTCTGTGGCATTTGGTCATACCACCTACAATGTACAAACACAAGTTCACTAGGATTCCAAACTACACACACACTGCAGTTTCTCAATTAAAATTACTATAAGATGAGCCCAAATGCTTCCAGCAAACATTCAGTGTACTTCTATATCTGCTTCTATATTGAGCCAAGAGCATAAAGGTAGTACACTAAGGTTCTAAATTTAAATTTTCTTATGGGGTGGGACATGCAAATATATCTAACGGGGTAGGACATATTTCCATACAACCCTCAGTCAGAAGTCCAATGTCCTGTTTTCATGTTACGCAATTCGTCTATTTTCTAGTAGAAAATATAAATAAACAAAAAGGAAGGGGGAAAATTGAGGCTGATGTTATGCAATCTTATAATTCTATATGCTATTTCAATTCTAATGTTTTTGAGTGTTTTCCAGTTTCCGCCAAATTTAATTTTTTGCATTCAGCTACCTCATGACATGGAACATTCACATGTATCACTACTATTGACGAATAAGAAACCAAGCAGTTGTTACAACAAACAATCAAGCATCATATAACAAACAGTTTGCTACATAGGTTTTTTGTTTGATATCAACTGAACCAGATCTTAGAAACAATATGGGAAATTGGCAAAAAAAATGTACTGCAAACAACTCACCTGTGTGGCGTCAAAAGTATCCTTCAACCGAAGGGACTTCCTTGAACAGAAGGATTACCAGGTCTGCAAAGGGCATTATGTTTCTTAACCCTGACATAAGCGTACCAATCTTCGAAAGGCACGATGGCGATCAATAAGATAGAGAAGCTTAAACGGAATAAGGAAACGAAAACGCATATGCATATATATAATTATTTTCCTTGATATCGAAATGTGTGAAAGAAAAAAAAAATTAAAATCAGAAACAGATGCATCGTTACATTTAACATTCAATAGGCACAAATCTAGTCCACCCTCATCTCATAGTTATTCATGTTAACCAGATACTCAAATAGAGGATTCCAAATACAAAATGAAAATTCTGTATGGCTCGTCCAAATACAAACCAATAAAAGAGAGGATTCCAAATACGATAATGCAACATCACAAAATTGGTTAAAAAGACCAAAATCAACAATTCCTGGGTGAAAAAGTCTTGTAAGATTTGATACTGTTGAAATGGGCGGAAATAAAAAAGATACTTTTCTATTAACCATTTTGGGTAATCTGCCCAGAAAAATGTAAATAAACTATATATTGTAGCCTAAATTGCCCTTAAAACATACTACTAATCTACTACTTGTGAAAATAAACACGCAACTCATGTTCTCTTTAAAATACAACCATATTGAGTATATTTTCCCCTGCTCTCTCTCTAATTAATCAAATCTTCTTCATGTAAAATTCTAGCTCCAGCACATTACCAAATAATTAAACAATAATGAACAATCATAAATTAAATATTAGTATAAAATGTGTGTTGTGCTTGTCTAAGCAGTAGCTGCAGTACTTCCTGGTACTATTCCCACATGCAACACTTGGTCCCTGGCTACATAGCTGGGCTAGCTAGCCACTATACTATATGCATGACGCATGTATTGAATCAACTTCATGAACCCCTAGCTGTTGGTTTCTCTATACAATAAGTATTTCCACCCCTACACTACTCTGATCAAGAATTCATGAACATTATCAATCAACACACACCAACCCTTCATTCATAAAAATGTCAAGTCAATTTCAAAACCATTACCATCATCGTCCTATTAATAATGATAATATTATTACTGCAATGTACAATGTATACAGAAAAAAAAAGGAAAGCAAAGAAAGCAAATGATGATTAACTAGCCTACCAAAAGATCCCAAGAGCCGGGATTTAGTTATGAACACAATAATTATGTATCTAAAAGCTAAAACATGACATACCTTCTTTAGCAGACAACGGAACAAAGTTAACAGCTCTTTCCTTCAAAAGATACAGCTCTATTCTTCCTTTCTCTCCTTAAGATTCCTTCTTTCCCCACCACAAGAAAATGAACCAAATGGTATAAATGAGAAAGAAAGTTAAAGAGATAGAGGCTGAGAGCTAGCTGTTATAGCTAGGTAATGCAGCAAAGAAGGAGAGTACAACAGTTCACCTACTTCCACGACCACCATTACTTCGGGTCCAACAACATCAGTAACTTCTACACGAAATACACCAATAATTTATTACTCTAAAAAACCACCATCCATCTCAACAATCCATACCACAAGAAGTTGTTATCTAAACAATTTACATCACCACAATTATCTCATGGAGCTAGTAGATAAGAAAATTTTAATCATTCATTTATATATTACCTACAACTAATCTAATACAATATTATGAATCTTCTCATGTAGTGCTTTCAAGAAGTTGTATCGGCGCACTAATTAGTTCATTTGCAGGATGTACCTAGTTTCATCGTACATATTGTGACGAAAATCCAAGTATATCAAAGTTTAAAACTAGATGAAACTGATTTCATCCTGCATATTCCGATAAAAATACAGTTATATATCATAGTCTACAACTAGATGAAATTGGTTTCATAATGCAATTTTGATGAAATTACAGTTATATCACGGTCTACAACTAGATGAAATTGGTTTCATCCTTAGTATTCTAACAAAAATTAAGTTATATCAATATGTAAACTATATGAAACTGGTTTCATCCTGCATATTTTGACAAAAATACAGTTATATACTTATAGCATAGTGTACAACTAGATGAAATTGGTTTCATCCTGAGTATTCTAACAAAAATTAAGTTATATCAATATGTAAACTATATGAA
>JAJJMB010011070.1:0-21773 GCA_023531105.1 Papaver atlanticum
CATTCACTATAACATAAGAACCTTTCCAGGGATAAAGGTTATTGTCACAAAAGTTATGGCTCAAATAACCTCGAGTATATATACATAAATGTACATTTACCGTCATAGGAATTGTTTCATAGAGTGAGCATTTGTTTGGATAGATTAGAAAGGTAGAATTGAACAAGAATCCAAATGAAATCAATTACCACATACCTTTGTTGATGAAGTCCTCGTTGATGTCTTCTTGTAGTCTTCAAACTTCATCCTTCAAGGATAGCTTCGATTCAACTTCTTCGACTTAATCTAGTCCGAAACTATCTTTAGTATACTAAATCAAGAATGTATTCTGGCAACTAAAATTGACAACTAACTTGACATACCAGCACTAGTGGGTTCAACCGAGAAATGCTCTAACAATCTCCCACTTGTCAATTTTAGTGACAAAACCATTTTACATATGGATTGTACTTGTTAAAAGCATTACAGCTCCAAAATCCGACATGCTTGATTTCCTTGGTTCTTCAACTATGCGTGTGTTCATCCTGTACTTGTTGAAGATCCAACATAGTATTATTACACAACATCAAAGTTCAATTGTATCACAACTTTGACAATAATACTACGGTGATATGTTTCACTCCCCCTTAGTCAATACTTCATTTTATAATGAAAACCACTCCCCCTTACATAATGATCTGTAATCCATGTGTATTTGTAGTGCGAACTACACATTAATTCTCCCCCTTTTGTCAATATAAATTGGCAAAGGTACGAAAATTGTAGGATCATAATAAAATTCTCAAAGAGATTACTTCATGACCAAAAGAGAACATATCAACTTTGTTTCGATGATTTCACATAGTCGAAACTTAGTGTATTCATCAAGGAGTTTATAAAGATACAAGTAACCCCTTCATGTTCCAAACCCGCTTCTCCTTACAAATATATGGCAATTAAGCACAAGTTCAATTAAGAACTCTCCCCCATAAAATGTCATTCCCTAAAGAACAACAAGAGTGACCTTACTCCTGGGAGAAGGATTTATATATTGGATTTTACAAATCCCACAAGGAGATACGAGCTAAGGACCAATCACTGAAAGTCTCTCATGAGATCGTGTTACTAAAAATAGAACTATCTCATAGTAACAATACACAATATGTAATCATGAAGTTCAAATATTGTGATCATATTTTCTAAGATACAAACTTGTATAAACAAGAATTGATATGCTTAGAAGGAAGAATAACCTTTTACACAAGGATTTACACCAAGAATGGTTACCATAAGTGTATGAAGAAGGTTTCTTTGACAATAAAAAACAACATCCAATGGCTTTGATTATTGCTTCTAACCTGTTATACTTAAGAATTTCAATCACAAATCAAGTTAGGTAATTAAGAATCATATACGTGGTATTTAGCCATTTTCATCTTAACACAACTAGTTCAAATGACTCTAATGAAACTATTTATAGAGTTGTTCAATTGCTATATTCTCATAGAAGTATACAAGAACACAATTGAAGCAAAATCGGTTTGATTCACTCAAACCAATTCATGAACATTATAGCCACGGTTTGCAAAGATTACATTCCTTATTATATAAATGTTTTAGTTCATGAACAAACCGATTTTAGAAAGTAACCTGCTTAAGTATGCAAATGGGTACGCATACTTAAGTGACCGAATTGAGTTTATTTTTCACTTCCAAACTCCGGCAGAAATTCACGGACGTGAAACTTCCGCCAGTATGCGTACGGGTACGCATACTTTCCCGGATTTCTAACAACCGCCAGTACGCGTATGGGTACGCATAATTTGGGTTCCCTGTTTTTGTACTTTTACACAAATGTGAGAACACACTATGTTTATATCCAAACATGGTTACTTGTTCTAAACTCTCATTTCAATCATTGAAACTTTCTTAGAGGATGTTAAAATAGTTGTTATTCACAAAGTATTTTCATCAAAGCGATTTTCAAATTATTAAAATAATCAATATGGCTTTTGTCACGAGTAAAAGATGAACTTGGTTGAAGCGAAAGCTTACCAACACATATTTCGAGAAATATGTGAGCGAGTTAAACTCAGCTCGAAACAATAAATTGTTCCACATATTCAAAAATTACCCAACATAATTTGTGCGCACCAATTCTTTTGCAATCCTCACCGCATTTACTAGGACTTCTTGGTGAGGATGCACTTCCAACACAATCAGGTTGTGTTGAGGTGAACAAAATCTTGCTCACCACAGGTATTCGAAACAAAATCATGCATAGACTCTAGGAATTTAACAACTTCCTTGAAACTTTCAATAACTATTCCATACCTTTTTAAGATGTTATCCCTTGTCGAACTCTTGTCTGGGAGATCCTTCTTAATAGCACTCGTTACTTTATTGATCTTCTTTGGTACCCATTTCTGAGCATCTTTTGGAGCAACGTATTTCTTTTTCTCCCCAATATAATTATGAAACTTCTTGGGGGGAATACTGGAAGAACTGATATTATGAGAGTCAGTTTTTATCTAGTTTGGAACATCAGATCTTGTCATCTTAACAGAATCAGATCTGGTTTTATCTCGTTTAAGAAATCTGCAATTCCTTTACAAGTGACCTGGTTTTCCACAATAAAAGCAATGTTTAGTAGAATGGAAAAAGTTATGTTTAGTGTTACCTGAATGTCTATGGGCTTGCTTTGGAACTTGACAGGATTTCCTTTTTTCGTCATCAGCAGTTGGTAGAGATACTTTACTTTTTTCAACCGTGGAAGGTTTTGGTTAAGAAGAAACTTTAGCTCTGACAAATTTTACCTCTTTGCAAGTACCAGGAGCGTCTATTCCTTTATAGCCCAATCCTCGTGCACGATGAATTCTACATGCTCCCAATATTGAGGTTAATTTATCTGAGCTGCTATTTCTAGACAAACTCTCTTTTAAGCTCGAGTTTTCTTCTTCCAACCTTTTGACTTTTTCAAGAGCAATAACTATATCATTCTTGGATGATTCACATTGAACTTTGAGATCTTCTCGTTCAGAATCAAATAACAAGTTCATCTCAATGTTCTCCAAGTTATCTAGCTTTTCTTGAAGAGTAATTTCCCGATCTCGACTTCCGGCAATTTCTTCTTTAAGCTTTCGTATTTCGTTTAGATAATCTCTTGCACCAATAGAATCAAGTTGGTCTTGCAAATCTTTATTCCGACTACGAAGTCTGTCATATTTAACTTTCTCACTGAAAATGGTGCTTTCATCTTCCGAGAGTTTGTGATGACATTCCTTAAGAAGATTATTAGCAACTGGATCTACATGGAACACTTCTTCGTCAGAATCAGAATCAGTATTCGAAAGAATTTTTCCAGAAGCTAATGCAACCTCGCCTGTGTACTCTTGGTGATCATAATATTCTGGTCCATCATCAAGAGTAGGCAAAGATGCTGCATATGCCGATTGTCTACGACTCCAGCTAGGACATGCTAAAGAAAAGTGCCCGAAACCACGATAGTTAAAGCATTGTACATCATCATTAGGAGATGTTGCACCTTTATAAAAACTATTTTTCCTGTCTCTCAAAAAATTTCTTCATTTTCGTGGAGTAACATCCTTAGCATCTGGCGAACCAGATTTATCCCTAGATGATTCAGAATTGTTTGCATCTTTAAAAGAAATCACTTCTTTTCCAGACCGGTGTTCATTATCAAAGATCTTTAAATTTCCAACAAGAGTATTCCTGGAGAGTGTACAAAGATCGTTTTCTTCTTCAATGGCATGTTTCTTAGACTCGTATCTTGATGGTAGAGACCTGAGAATTTTGCACACAATAACTTTCTCTGGAATAATTTTTATTAACGAATATGAGGAGTTAACTATTTGAGAAAGTCTTTGGTTAAACTCATCAAAGGTTTCATCATCAAACATGCGAAGGTTTTCCCAGTCCGAAGCTAGGTTTTGAAGCCTTGCTTCTTTCTCTGCGGCATTCCCTTCAAATACGGTTTCTAAGATATCCCAAGCATCTTTAGACTTATTGCACGTAGTTACGTGGTGCTGAAGATCTGGGATAATGGCATAGATGATAGCATTTAATCCGTCAGAATTTTTGCCTTGCAACATTAATCTCGACATCACTATAGCTACCAATATCCTTTGCAACAGTTATGCCGTCTACTATAACTGTTGGAGGATCATAGCCATTAACAATATGAACCCATGATTGAGAATCTCGCGCTTGTATAAATGCACGCATAGCAATTTTCCACCATAAATAGTTCGTGCCATCGAAGGCTGGTGGTACGTGTATAGAGATAGCACTTCTGTCCATAATAATCAGATTGCTTCAAACACAGACTTATAAGGTCTTAGCATGTTTGCCTGCTCTAATACCAATTGAAAAAGCGAGGGTACTACACCACACCCAATATTTTGTTTGGAAATCTGTATGGATTAAACCTTAATAATATTTCGAGAGTAAAAACTCAATCAAAGAATAATACTAAAGAGTTTATCTCTTTTTCTCAAATCAATCAGCAAATCAAACAGATAGAAATCTATGAGCCTGATTGATGTGAGAAATACTTGGACGGTACCAAAGACCAATATCCAAGATCAATCAAAATCCTATCCAACAAACAAGGTCGGATTTATCAATAACGATTGATTAACGCACAACATGTGATATTTCAATTATAAAGATAAATAATATAATGCGGAAAATAAATAACACATACACCAGAAATTTTGTTTAACGGGGAAACCGCAAATGCAGAAAAACCCCGGGACCTAGTCCAGAATAAACACACACTGATTATAAGCTGTTACACCAATTTCCTACTACCTATTCGGACAAGATGTAATACCTGCTTCAGTTGTATTCAAGCACTTATAAAACTCCTAGCAGAACACCGATTCTCTTTAGGATTTCTTCTCATATAACTTCTAGCAGAACACAAATTCTCTTTAGAAGTTATTCTCGAAAATCTTCTTGCAGAACAAAGTTGTCTTCAGAAGATACAACAACACGGTTGATACTTTTCGATCTTTTGTTTTCACAAAACACCGAATCGATTTCCCTTTAGATGTAAATCAAGGTTTTGGAAATCTTGTGTTTGTTTTGAGAAAAACAATTACTAGGTAAAAGTAATATCAAAACAAACTTGTAGATTAGGGATTATTTGATAAGCACGTATGTGTGACGCATTTTCACCCATAACTACATTATCTAAGACTCATTTTATTTCTAATAAAGTTGTTTTAAGTCTTTTCTAGGGAATAAGCTCTTGCGGCAAAATTGGCTCGAAAAGTGGTGTTTTACACCCCAGGATAGAGTACTAAAGGCACCCCAAAAATGCACCGGAAGCACCCAAAAAATGTGTCGGAGGAACCCCGGAAAAATTACTATCTACGCCCAAAAATTACTATTTGCACCCCATAAGACAAGTGCTAAAGGAACACCCGTGCAGTATTAAGGGGAGGACATCTTCTTCTCAAATTCAAAAAATGAATTTTGGCGGGAAAACGTTTCTCTTCACTGGCAGAATTTTGATCGGATGTTTGGACGTGATTTAGTGAGATTCAATCCCTGAAACTTAGTGGGTAGACGTGATATGACTATAGAAAGCTGGTATGGGTGTTGTTTCCGATCAAATATGGCTTAATAACGTGTTTCAATCCAAAACAGTGGACACAAGTTTTCACGGGTTCAAGTGAATTTGACACGAGTTTGAGGCGTGTAATGCATGAGTTTCGAGTGTGTTGCACTACAGAGATGCGTGAAAAAGATAAATAAGGAAGGTTGACATCTGAGAACGCGTGGAAGATCAAAAAATGGAAACTTTTGCCGTGGAGAATAATATTGATAAATGAAGATTATTTGGGAGATATGACCGGATTAAAGGAGGATTAGGAATATAAATAGATTGCTCCGGGTACAAGGAAGGGGTGTCGAGAGTTTGGGGACTTTAGGAGGGCTGAGGAGTGAGAAATCAAGACGAACAGCAAGCTTCCTGCTGTTGTTTTCTGCTGGTGCAGGGAAGAAGAAGCTGAAGAACATTGACCCACACCGAACAGTCGCAAAGAAGTATCCTTCTTCAACAGCAGACCACAGTTATCGTTTATAAACAACACCTGATTGTAACGGTGACTTCTGTAACGACCATTAACTGTTGCAGATTCGCTGTATTATTATTTCTCTTAAATAAAAACACCTTTTGAACTATGTTTCTATCTTTTGATTGTGTTTTGAGCATGAAGAGCTAAACCCCAACACTGGGACGACGGAGGAGGCCGAATTTCATACATGGGTAAATTTATTTTATTCCTTTTTATGACTTTTGCACTAATATTAATTGAAATATGATTTGATTTAATTAGTTGTCATTTGATTAGATGGGTCATGCTTAGCTTAGGTGATTTGATGTCCCATGCTTAACATTTACATCTAATGTTTTGAGAATCTACCTTGGAAAAAATAGAGTCCATGTTTATATTTCTTGAGCTAAAATTGTTGAGAATAAATAAGTGAACCTTATGTTATGAGGATTGGCTAAATCCTTAGTCCCAGTACCTCTTGCACCATTTTGTAATATTATTGTATATTTTTATTAAATTTAAAAACTCGAATCTTCACAAGTCTTAGAGTTCGAATCCTATTTACCACTACTACAACAAAGTTGAAATCACATCATTATTATACTCTTCAAAAATAGGAAGAGAAACCTAATGATTCTACAACAAGAATAAATCTAGAGATATCTTGTTTAAAACTTCTTAAGGATTTTTACAAGATACCTTAATCGAAGTTTTCTTTCTAGTCTCCGATTTCGACTAACAAGTGTTGGTATACGATCGGAAACTGAAATTTATCAAAACCTAGGGTTTATGATCAACAACTCTTGAATGGTTTTATATCAGAAGAGAAAACCTTAGAATAGACAAGAGGTGAAAAACCTAGATTACAAGTTTTATAATCAATCACGAAGATTAAATCCAACTCGGCTTTGTGATCCCCAATACAAAGACTTTTATCTCACTCTTGTTCACGAATAACAGAAGACATGGAAAACAACCTTATGAAGCTTACACCAATTTTCCAAAGGGGATAAAAAACGTGTAGCACTCACGAACCCTTTATTTATATATAACAATAACTTGGAAGCTAGGCAAAGCTATTTTCCTTTTTCAAGCCTCTCCTAATTTTGGGAGTCTTTCCTAAGTTACAACTCTAGCCAAAAATAATTAAATAATTAATTAATTTAGCAAATATTGTATTTATGTGAGTAAATCACAATTTATCTTAGGAAGGAATCACAAACACTTTAATATGGTAATCAAATATGTTTGGAGGAATAGCTATGTTGCCTAGATAAGGAAACATCAAAAACTTGACCAAAAATGGCTTCTAGTCACGTAATTGGGCTCAAGTCCGTGAACCGTTACAAACAGTTCGTGGATTGTTTCCTACTAACGAACTGTAACAATTACAGCAACACTTATAATTGTTACTTTAATAAATCACTCATAACTTCATCGTTATAACTCGGAATTGAGTGATTCTTGGCTCGTTGAATTCGTAAGCTCATTCACTATAACATAAGAACCTTTCCAGGGATAAAGGTTATTGTCAAAAAAGTCGTGGATCAAATAACCTCAAGTATATATACATAAATGTACATTTACCGTCATAGGAATTGTTCCATACAGTGAGCATTTGTTTGGATAGATTAGAAAGGTAGAATTGAACAAGAATCCAAATGAAATCAATTACCACATACCTTTGTTGATGAAGTCCTCGTTGATGTCTTCTTGTAGTCTTTAAACTTCATCCTTCAAGGATAGCTTCGATTCTACTTCTTCGACTTAATCTAGTCCGAAACTATCTTTAGTATACTAAATCAAGAATGTATTTTGGCAACTAAAATTGAAAACTAACTTGACATACCAACGCTAGTGGGTTCAACCGAGCAATGCTCTAACAGGACCTGTTGTTGGCGAGAGAAAGAATGGTGCTAACTGCAAATCAAACTACAAGAAGGTGGTTTTCATCTATAGACGTCACCCTCATGATTTCCAAAATTAGCACTCAAGAGATCAAAAATAGTGCTGAAAATTGGTGTGAAGTTGGGTAGCTCACCATTCTACCCAGAATTAACGTACGGTGACACACACTCAAAAGAAAGCTCTTTAGTCATTTATAAAGAAATCTGGTCTGGTGCCTCTGTTGATTTCAAAATAGGTAGTCTCCACTAATGATTGATCAGCAACTCTAATAATGCATTTCCCTATGCACCTCATTTTCCACCGGCATGATTAAATCCATTATTTAACACTCTAACAAGCAAAAAATCCGAACGTAGTTCCCTAACACTTCCAAGTTCAGTTATGTCGGTCAGATATCTCTATGTAAACATACCTAGAAGTATGCTAGTGACTCTAAAATCTTTACATGTTGAAAAAAAAAATTATGCAAATATGTACAATTTTTTTAAAAATCGACTCAAAAAAAAGGGCTAAAAACTCTATATGCAAAAACATCCAAACACTCCCCCACACTTAAACTTTACATTGTCCTCAATGTATTGACTCATCCTAAGTAAAATTAAGTTGGGAAATCCTAATATGATATGCAAAAGAAGAAAACTAAAAACAAAAAGATAGAAATACAAAACCAATGGGTTGCCTCCCATTCAGCGCTTAGTTTAACGTCCTCAACCTGACCCTCTTCTTATCGTCCGTATACCAACAATCTGAAAATTTGGTAGTCCATCCTGACAACAATCTGCAATTCTAATAACAGCTTCATAAAAACATTAGCACAAGATATAAATATTGAAGCTATCACTTTATTGAAGTTTCCCACACTTAGTTCTTTCTACACTCGAAAGTGGATAGAGAACATAGAATTCAGGAACTTCTAAAGGTTCTTCAGCTTGGTGAACCTGCACAATGCTAGAATCAAACACATCGAGTGGTGGATACTTAGAAGCAAAATAATCCGTTAAAAATTTAAAAGCACATAACTCCAATCCTAAGTGAGGTATTTTCCTAAAAGTCGGGTTAATAACTCTTTGAGAAGCTACTTCAATTGGATGGAAAGGATCAATAGATATTAAATTATGTAAAGGATTAGACAAACCTTGTTCAAGATCCTCATCTTTTATCTCTAGTGAATTATTTACCTCAAGTATATTGTGGTCCTCTATCGAACTCTTAATTTCCTGCTTCAACCGAAATCTCAGCATCATTATATTCTTTGACAAGTTCAATTGGGTCTTCCACAACTTCAATCAATTTGGTTTCATTCTCAATCTCTATCTCTTCAACACTCTCATCATCCGAATCAAATTCCGCTCTCATGAACTCTTCCTCGGTATAGATTTTTGGGTATTCTGCATGAGTCTCAGTCGAGGGAATAATTGGTTCTACTTCTTGCAAATCAACCGTCCTAAAAACATTATAATCCGGATATTCATTGTAACGTTGATATGCATTCGAGTATGTTACGCCGTTTTACAACAATGGTTCGGTCATACCAAGGCTCCTCCTTTTGAATAGGCGAATGATCTTTATTACGATCCAGAGCTGGGATGACCTCATCATTTTTAAAACGATTCTCCAAGGGATGCTCATCTTTTTCCATTTCTTCCTTAATTTGATTCATGTCTCTTCTTAAGTTGTTAATGCCCTCTTGAAGTTCTTGGAGTGTATCTTCAATCTTTTTTATAGTATTCTCCCGTATTTTGAATGTATTGGTCCAACTTTTGATTATCCCGATCCAAATTATCCATAAATTGGTGCATTAGATCTGCCAGACTAGAAGAATTATCATTAAAAGCACAACTATCTCCCCATCCTTGTGGTTGCTCACTTACATACCCGTCATAAGGTTGTTGATATATATGAGAATATCTATAAGGCTCTGTGGGATATTTGATCATATCCAAAAGATTGGTTTTGATTATACCTATAGGATGGTTGGTAGTTGTCATAAGAATGAGATATAAAACCATATTGATTACCATAATTATATGGCTGATCTTGTGCTCCGTACATGTTATGTCCGTAAGGAAACATGATGACTCACAAGAAAGAATAAATAAAAACAAAAATCTAAAAACAAAAACAAAAACAAGCTAAACAAATAACAAATCAATTAGAAACTGCTCCCCGGCAGCGGCGCCAAAATTTGATGCGTGTCGTTACCACAACAAATTAATCGAGATATTTCCCACTAATTAACTGGTAATATAGCGGTAGTAAGGATCGTTCCCACAGAGAGCTGTGTAATTGATAGGTTATTTAGTTCAACAAAATAAGATAAAGTAAAAGAGGGATTGGTTTTATTAAAGTAATTAAAAAAATAAAAGAAAGAGATGATCAAAGAATCCTTCGCTGTTACAAAACGTTAACTGGATTAGTATACTTATCTATCTTCCGTCAGAACCATTCATCACCAACCGTAGAATAGTAGGTACGCTTAGTTATCCCCAAAACTCCTTGTATCACCGGAAAACATGTATGCTTAGTTACCGGATTCTATCCAACTGAGCCGCCTTGAGGTACGCTTACAAGGTGTAACTCGATCGAATGCTTTAGGATTTGTGAATTTAGGTTTGATCCTAGTAGTTAGACTCAGTATGCTTGGTCCACTTGCTAGTATTGTCTTCACACACGATTTCTTCACAGAATCCCTCTGCAAGGTCTCACGTTCTCTACTTGTGTAGGTTATGCATGACAATTATGGATCGCTCCAACTCTCTACTAGCAATAGAATGATCAATAGAATAATCCAATTGTACACTTGAACAATCTAGAAAGCAATCATATACCTTAATTATAGAAAATACAATTGATGATGATTAAAACTCCGAATAGATTTATACAACTAATAAAGCTTCACGCTAGCACATTGAATTCATAAACCTTAATTTTTAGTCTTATCTTTAGCTTCTGCTTTGAGTTCGAGTCCTTACCTTCTTCTTTATTTGAGTTTCTCCTAGCTATTCTCCTTTTCATTTCTTGATTTGAGGTGGGTCATGAATACATAATGAAATAATAGCATGATACATTGGTGTTTTTGTTTTTGAATCTGTAGTTAATGTCTCCTGCTCTTCTCTTCTTTCTTTGATTGGTTTCTGGCTGGTTCTCTCTTTGGATTCCTTGAAATGGGGTTAGACCATTTGTTTCGGCCTAGTTAATCCTGATTCCTCTTTCCCCTGCTTGTTTAATGTGTGCGACTCTATGTATGCCTCCTTGTTAAGTGTTTAAAATCCTTCATGATTTTCTATCTTGCTTGTTTGAATAAGTGTCCTTTTTGCCTGCCGAGTAACTGTCAACATGAAGATTTTACACTTAGTATCCATCCCTAGACCCTCTGCTCTAATAAAGCCCCCAGGTAAGTCCTTACAGGCCTTCCTGTTTTCGGTTATATTCAATTTGATGTTAGTTTCTTAGATTGTTTTTTTTCTACTAACTTTTGTTGCCAAGGTTTGGTCTCTTTAACTTAGGAGGAGCTCGTTTCAGGTTGGCCACTACTAGTTTCTTGCAGCAGGAGAGCACCTCAGATTAATTTGGCCATTCAGGGGCCTATTTTCTCCCTCTCTCTTTTTCCTAATGGCTAATTTTCAAGTTCATTAGCATAATTTAGCCTTTAGATAATTCTTTTTCATATCTCTTTTTTTGCTGATATTTTTCTAATTTACTGGATACAATTGATCTTTAGCTAGATTTAGTCTAGTTAGAATACTTTTTATTTTAGTCAATTTGTTAGATTCTTATACTAGCTAGTAGTAGTTTTTTTCTTTACTAGTAGTCACTGTACTTGACTGCATCTTGCTTTTGCTCCTTGTAAATACATTGTCCTTAGACTAGGCTTTTATTTTAACCTCATCTTGTACAGTTTTTTGTTTTGTTTTAGTTCTAGACAACCTAGCTTTAATTCTGCTTTCTCCCTTTATATGTTTTATGTTTGTATCTGCTTTAACTAGTGCAATGTTATTTTTTCCATTTATTATGTATTGTGTCTGTGTAAGGTTGGTGTGTAATTTAACATACTTTTGTGTTTCTTCTTTGAATAGGAAAATGAAGACTCCTGTGAAACAACATGATGTTGAAATAAATACTGGCTATGTTTCTATGGATTCTTCTTTAAGTAGATTAAGCTCAAGGGCTGGTGATCCCAAGGGATGTGTTTTATTGAAGATGCAACCTCAACTCACCAAATGAATCCTTGATTGTGGCAATGCTCCCGCCATCCGCAATCAACAACAGGACCCCCCTTTCCTGGATACGTCGTCGTGACACTTCTACCACTCATGAGGTAACTAGAAGGGCGCATGAATCCATCTTGATAGTTCTATCGCGAGCTAAGGTGCTCATCTTCCAAAAATTGTGTGCGGACTACAACATACAGCCAGTATTAGAAGACTTCTCATTGGGTACCGAAGGAGAACTGAAGTTTCCTATTTTACTGAAAATTAACCTTTGTTTAGATTATAATGAGACTTCCTTGAGTATTAGTTTTATTATCGGACTTATCGCGTTGTAATCTTTCCTTGGTCAAGGTTTTATCCCTATGGGTTTTCATTGTCAAGGTTTTAACGAGGCAACAAATGCGTGTCAAACAATGGATCTCTCTAGGGATCTCAGTGGTTTCTATGTTTTGTTTTTGCTATTTTTTTTCCGTTCCTTGTAATAACATTCTAAATATTAATTAAATTTTCTTATCAAAAAAAAACAAACAAAACAAAAACAAAGGTTTAGCTACTCATATTACAAAGATGGTGAAGATGGAAGAATGGATGGTTTCCCCATAAAGGGGTAAACTCTAGGTTTAGAATTGTAGAAGTTATGATATGAGTATATGAGATCTCCTCTTAGGATCTTAGATGTCTTCTTATATAGCCCTCAATGCTTGGCCTTCAAGTCTCCTCTCTTCAAGGGTTTAGAATCCATCCGGGACCAAGTTTCCATGATTTAGAAGCCAAAATCCGCCCCCTAGGTTTGCCTCAGTCGGCATTATCGAATCCCCCAAAGAAATGCCGAAAGTTGGGGTCTAAAATACACCCTCTCTGCCCGAAATATGGCCACTTTCGGTATTGCTTTAGCAATGCCGAAAGTTGTGTTGTAGATCGCCGTTTTTCTTCTCGACTGTTTTGGCCGTAACTTCTTCGTCCAAACTCGGAATGACCTCATTCTTTCGCCGTTCACTTTATAATTGAATTCTCTTCAAGAAAGTTATAATAAATCCTGAATTTGGATAAGTTGAACTTGGTCTTCTTGTCCTTCTTATGATCTTGAGCATTCTTTGCGCCTTTTCGTCGCACTTCTTCCACTTATTTCGGCTTTAGACACTTGGATATTTGAGAACTTCACTTTATAGCTCTTTTGTATCCCTTTTAACTATTCTTAGGATGATTCACCTTATATGACACATAAACTAGAAAATAATCATAATAATAAAAAGTAATATGCAAGAATTATAGCTAAAACAAGTATGGAATTGACATTCTAAACATGTAAATTAAGCACTTATCACATTCGGCCATGAATAGTGAAGCAGGCATGTCAATATGCTCCCTTTTCCAAAGTTGTAGAAATTGCAAGTTAACATATATAGGGAGGGGTAGTTGGTTGAAGGTGCATATGCGGACCATGCACCAAGTAAGCTTCATAGCTTAGACGGAAGAGTATAAATGATGCCTAAGCCTCATTTATAGTTTCGTAGCTTGCCAATGGAGCGTATTAAGCATGGGCATCACTATGCCATGCCGCAGACCAAGTATTCATCACTTGGATGCATTTTGACGAAACGACCTATACGGACTAGGCCATTTCTATTATTGCTTGGCCACAGCCTTGCAAACGAGTTAGTTTAAGTTGTTATCCCTTCGAGGATGAACTACGGTTCGTTCTTGATCCCTTTAGAGTAGGGAAGGGTACGTAGGCAGCCGCAATGAGTTGCAGCATTGCCGGTCCAGCACTTTATCGCTCATATTATCTAATTTAGAGGTGATTGCGGCATTCTGGCCTCTCATATTATTTGGCTCGATAGCTCGATGCAAGAGATTATTGTGTCCAAACTTGATGAGGAAAGTTGCATTCCATTCCTTGAATGCTCATACTTCCTATCAAGGCGTTCGACTTAGGCATATACAAATGGCGCATTGGGTATGGCCTCGAAAGTAAGCTACATTGATATGCAAGTTAGCGGAGTTTGCATAAGCCTAAGGAAAGTACGCCATGAGGCCTGCAATGGCCTATGCATAAGTTCAAGGCATGCCTTATGCCTGGACAAGACTCGGAAGCCAGAGATGCATGTAAAGTGCATCGGCCATAGCCTTCAAGGCTTTAAACCCTTTGCAGAACAAGGATAAGTTGGAACGATGTGGGAGCTAAGTTAGATGCATCATGCTCCACTAGCATGCCTGCTAAGGCAAATAAACATGCATTTTCCTAGATTTAAGGCCCGGATTGTAGCTTCATCATGGCGCGTCGGGGGAGTTATGTCTTGTGCGCCCAAGCGCGCTAAGCGTAATTTTCCGGTCCGTCACAAGTTTGTTAGACAGTTGTGGTATGATGAAAACTTTGGGTGGAGTTACATTCCATCAGCAGGGAGTAGTGGTGGATAACTGTCCATTTGGGATAGCGGTAAACTTGAAAATCTTGATGCAAGAATGGGATACAACAATATCACTTATGTTTTCTTAGTTCGAGCTATTGGCTTTCAGTGGGAAATTACTAATGCATACTTCCCATGTGACTACCATCCTAGAACTGAATTCTAGGAAGATACGGCTGAAGTTAGAAGATGGTGGAATGGTCCTATTTGCATTGCAGGTGACATGAATGCAGTAAGATCGTATGAAGAGAGGAATAGAGGGAATAAAGATAGCAGGAACAGTGCTTTGCTGAATAACTACATTATGGAACATGATTTGGTTGATCAATCTTTGATTGGAGGCTCCTTTACTTGGTCTAATAACCATTATAACCCCCTTCTTTGCAAGGTAGATAGATTCTTATTCAGCCATGAGTTTGAGGAGGCTTTTCCTAATTCTCTCTAGGTTTTGTTGACAAGGAAAATCATTGATTATAATCCTATTTTGGTAATTACTAAACCCTCTATGTATTCAAAGCCATATTTCAAGCTTGAAAGATTGTGGGTGGAGCATAAAGACTTTGTTAAGAAGGTACAAGAATAATGGGAGGTTATGACAGTGCATGGGAGTGTGATGTAATTTTAGATAGTGGTAAGAATGAGTTCGTAAGACTTGTGAAAGCTAGATTTATTTAAACTAAAAGTAGAGAAAATTTTAATCCAAATTTGTTTTTTTAGAGTGAAAATAACCAAGACACTAGATTCCACTATTACACATGAATAAATGATGATAAAAATTCCAAAACTCTAATTATTTTTAAAATCTCTTTTTCTTAATTCACAAATTATCAAGCATATTCTCAAACATTAATTGTATCCCTTAAGCATAGATTATCTAACCAAAGCATAACCTATCTAATTGAATCACAACTAATTAGGAAAAATTATGCAAATAATTAAAATTCTGCAAAGCAGTAATTTGAGTGAATTATAAATTGCAAAATTAGAGAAAAGTAAAATAATTACCAATTATTCATGCAACAATAGCTTCCTCCATGCCTTGGTTACGCGAGAATTAGTTCATCATTATCATGGAAATATGCTCAAAATTCATCTTTATTAATGCTCAAAAATGGTTCTCAAATGATGAAATAGGAGAAAAATTGATAGAAACCGGGTTTGTAACACTTTTGTTCGTTACAAACCGAGCTGTTACAGAGAACGATAAAAATGAAGTGTTGTTGACACTGTCGCAATACGACCCACAAACAGTTGTCGTTGTCACTGTTGAAGAACGACGGTTACCTTGCGTCCAATGTTCTTCGTGTTCTTCACAGCAGCAGAAAATGGAGTTTTTTTTTCTGCCACTTGATTTCTCGACTCTCTGGTTCTTCCTAACTGCTCCCAACTCTCTCTATCCATTCTCAGAATCCCCAGAAGCGTATATATACCCATTTGGACCGAGAATAAATCATAATCTCGGAAATCAATCAAACATATTTTCTTTTACTCCCATGCAAGATACGATATCATATCTCTGCTCGCTAAAATCTTCAACTAACACACTCCAAATTGACTGAAACACGTTCCAGAATGAGTAGACAACGTTGTAGACTCGTTCATTGCTCCAAGAATAGCCAGAAATCCCGAGAATCTCTCTCTGCATACACGAACTTCCCTGTATTCGTCCCACCGTGATTATAGCCAAATTTCTTCAAATATGAAGGACTTACCAGTCCTGTGTGAGTGTAACAGGCTGTAATAAGTCGATTGGAGTGATTGAATCTCGCCACAGCTCCTCCAAATTCAAAACAGAAAACTCCGCAGGTGAACAAAATTTGAACCTGCATTTTCCAGCCAAAATTTTTAAACCGTGAAGAAGAAGGGTGTCCCCCTAACCAAGCCGGGGGTGCGAATAGCAGGTGCCCAACTGAGGTGCCCCTTATCCAAACTGAGAGTCCGAATAACAAATATCCTCCAGGGGTGCTCCGCATAATTTTTCGAGCCGATTTTTCCAAAAATGTTTATTTCCCAAAAATACCTACAAACACATAAAACACCATAATAAGTATAAAAATGGGTACTAACAATATACACAATAGAGATGAAAACAGACACATAAATGCGTCTATCAAATACCCCCAAACTTATTATTTGCTAGTCCCGAGCAAATAAAAACTACAAAATAAAATCCTAACTCACTGTCGCAGGCATCGCAATTGCACTTAGCGTGTGCAACAAGCCTTTGAACCCCTAGGTTGCCCTAGTGGCCGAGTTATAGTCTCGGGAGGGTTTACCAGAGGTGTACCCACAAAACCTTTACTCCAGAACCTAGCTATCTACGCAGAACCTTGAAATGGCACTAAAGAACCTCCTTGGTTAGCATACTTATTGATTACGGGAGGAAGTACCCTGATGCGAAATTCCAATTGCTGTACACGAGTTTGCACTAAAATTCGTATATAAGTGACAGAGCTCTACTCAGATAGTTTCACTATGGACATCAATATCCGGAGTCAACAAATCACATGGAAAGATTAAGAGATGGATATAGAAAAACATAGATGGTTTTGATGTTGACTAGGTGAACGGTGTTTTCTCATATCTGTCTGAAGGCCTCCGCCAAGATGAACCTATCCTAATGGACTGAGATACCGGTCTGACTAATATCAACACAACTGGCATATACTAGGGGACCAGTGGTCAATAACCCTAATTCTAGATCAACTCGTCTGGCATATACAAGGGAACCAGCGGTCGATTTATTGAACACACATTTATTATTTATTTATTTAGAACTAACAACATGATTAGATCTTGTGGATCCAAGCGCATGCTTTCTTGTCAGCAGATTACATGGTAATTCCCGTGGATCCTGCATTCCACGCTTGTTTAGGCGACGGAGACAGGGAGAACACACACATATTGCTATCCAAGTGTTAAAATTTATTCCGATTGGTCTATTGGTCTGGTCTTTTTTTTTTTTTTTTTTTTTTTTTTTTTTATTATCTCAATCACTCTATTTCACCCTAGCATTGGTAACAACTTGAATCGTGAGCCCCACCTAATCACTTAGAGAAACATATTTTAAAAAGAAAATAAAAACAGAAGTGAAAAGGACTCAACGAGATATGGCGAAACTATCATGCTATTTCTAACACCTGAGCTCTGTGCTTTTACGAATAGACTCTTATAGATGTTTCCATCTACTCAGATTGGTTCCTCAACTCCTAAAACCAAAATGCTTCCATCCACTTAGGTTGGTTATTGCCATCCTTAATAGGCATAAATTTCTAGGCTCTGGAGTTTATTGCAACTAAAAAGTTTTTCCCATACCCCCAAACTTAAATCTAACATTGTCCTCAATGTTTCTAATGAAAAAGCAGTACCAAAAATAACACAAGGAGAAGTTGGAAAGATAGTACCTGGGTGAACAGAGAAATCAAAAACTAATATACAACATACAATGACCCCGATGGTCAATCAAGGGTAAGCAGGGTCCTCCAGAGGGACCTCCTCAACATCACCTGTAGGAAATGGCTCTAAAAATGGTTTCAATCTCTGACCGTTAACCTTCGAAGAACCATCCGGTGTCTCGATCTCAACAGCTCCATGAGGAAAAACAGTACGGACCACAAAAGGACCGGTCCACCGAGAGCGCAACTTCCCGGGAAATAGATACAAACGAGTGTCATACAGAAGAACTTTTTGACCTGGAGAAAATGACTTCCGTAAAATATTCTTATCATGCACAAGTTTCATTTTGTTCTTATACTCCTTAGCACTATCATATGCATCTCTACGAATCTCGTCCAACTCATCGAGCTGGAGCTTTCTGTGAGCTCCTGCCTTGTCAAGTGAAAAGTTTAGCTGCTTAATAGCCCAATAGGCTTTATGCTCTAACTCAACAGGTAGGTGACATGCCTTGCCAAATACTAAACGATAGGGTGACATTCCAATGGGTGTCTTAAACGCAGTACGGTAAGCCCATAAGGCATCAGTAAGCCTCAATGACCAGTCTTTCCTATTGGGATTAACTGTTTTCTCTAAAATACGCTTAATTTCCCTATTGGAGACCTCTACCTGACCACTAGTCTGTGGGCTATATGGGGTAGCTACTTTGTGGGTAATACCATACTGTTTCATTAAAAGAGCAAATGGTCTATTACAAAAGTGTGAACCTCCATCACTAATTATAGCTCGCGGCGTACCAAAACGTGTAAGTATATTTTCTTTCAAAAACTGGACTACGACCCTATGGTCATTGGTTTTACACGCAACCGCCTCAATCCACTTAGAGACATAGTCTACAGCGACAAGGATGTATAAGTTACCAAAAGAATTAGGAAACGGAACCATAAATTCAATACCCCACACATCAAAGACCTCAACAACTAAGATAGGGTTCAAGGGCATCATGTTCCTACGGGAAATGGTTCCTAATTTCTGGCAACGTTAACAAGTAACACAGTAACTGTGGGAATCTTTAAACAACGAAGGCCAATAGAATCCACACTGCAATATCTTAGCAGCAGTCTTCTTAGCACTAAAATGACCCCCACAAGCATGATCATGACAAAAGGAAATAATACTTAACTGATTAATTTCATGTATACATCTCCTAATAATCTGGTCTGGACAATACTTAAACAAATAAGGATCATCCCAAAAGAAGTGCTTAGCCTCAGCTAAAAATCTAGAACGATCTTGTTTACCCCAATGCTGGGGGATTCGACCAGTAACAAGATAGTTCACTATATTCGCATACCAAGGTAATTGGGTAACAGAGAACAGTTGTTCATCAGGAAAAATGTCTCTAACAGGAGGAGAATCATCAGGGGTATCCACAACAAGCCTAGACAAGTGGTCTGCTACTACATTTTCTGCACCTTTTTTGTCTCTAATGTTTAAGGAAAATTCCTGCAACAAAAGGATCCATCTAATCAATCTAGGTTTTGTATCCTTCTTGGAAAGAAGATACTTCAAAGCAGCATGATCAGTGAAGATTATAACCTTAGAACCTAAGAGATAGGATCTAAACTTGTCTAAGGCGAACACAATAGCTAACAGTTCCTTCTCCGTAGTAGTATAGTTCAACTGGGCATCATTCAGAGTTTTGCTGGCATAGTAAATCACATGGAGTAATTTGTTTTCTCGCTGACCTAGCACAACACCAATAGCAAAATCTGAAGCATCACACATGATCTCAAAGGGTAGGTTCCAGTTGGGTGCCTGGACTATGGGGGCGGTAGTGAGTAAAGTCTTAAGCTTCTCAAAAGCCTCTAAACAAGCATCATCAAAGACAAACTTAACATCTTTTGCAAGCAAATTGCAAAGAGGTCTAGAAATTAAGCTAAAATCCTTAATGAATCGACGATAAAAACCTGCATGCCCTAAGAATGACCTAATATCTCTTACGGTTTTTGGGACCTGTAAAGTTTTAATAAGGTCAACTTTGGCTTTATCTACCTCTATACCCTTAGATGATACGATATGCCCTAAAACAATTCCTGAACGAACCATGAAATTACATTTCTCCCAATTAAGCACTAAATTCTTCTCCTTACACCTAGTCAAAACTAATGACAGATGATGCAAGCACTCATCAAAAGACGAACCAAATACTGAAAAATCATCCATAAAGACCTCTAAGAACCGTTCTACCATGTCAGAAAATATGCTCATCATACAACGCTGAAAAGTTGCAGGGGCATTACAGAGCCCGAAAGGCATGCGTCTATACGCGAAGGTACCAAAGGGACAGGTAAAAGTAGTTTTTTCTTGGTCTTCAGGGGCAATAACGATCTGATTATATCTGGAGTAGCCATCTAAGAAGCAGTAGTGACTATGTCCAGCTAATCTCTCTAGCATTTGGTCGATGAAAGGAAGGGGAAAGTGGTCCTTCCTAGTGACCTTGTTCAATTTCCTATAGTCAATACAAACACGCCAACCCGTGGTCACTCGAGTTGGGATTAATTCATTGTTTTCATTCTGGACTACAGTAATACCAGATTTCTTGGGGACAACCTGAACAGGGCTGACCCACTTGCTGTCTGAAATAGGGTAGATAATGCCTGCATCTAACAACTTAAGAACCTCGGTTCGAACTACCTCTTTCATATTAGGGTTTAGTCGACGTTGCATCTCCCTAGAAGGTTTGGTTTCTTCCTCTGAATAAATCTGATGCATACAAACTGTAGGACTTATATCCTTAATGTCTGCTATGGTCCATCCTAAAGCTTCCTTGTTGTTTTGAAGAATGGTTACTAACCTACTTTCCTGATCACTATCCAAGTTGGATGCTACAATCACAGGTAAAGTTTCAGCTGGGCCTAAAAACACATACTTCAAGGAATCTGGTAATGGTGTAAGGTCCAACTTAGGAGGCTTTCCTAACGAAGGAACTAGAGTGGACTCAGAAACTGGTAATGGTTCGAACTTAGATTTCCAAACATTGCTAGTGTCAAACAAAAGGGTTGAATCTAACAAAGCATTCACCTCATTAATCACATTATCATCATCAAAATCAATCCCGAAATGGGCTAGGCATTTCTCTAGTGGATCTTCTAACAAAGTGTTTGGTAATGACTCCTCGACTAATGTTCCTATCATGTTGACCTCTTCTATGCTCGAGTCATCTCGTTCAGAGGGTAGCTTACTAACATGAAAAATGTTCAGCTCAATGGTCATGTTACCAAAAGACAGATTCATAATACCGTTTCGACAGTTGATGATCGCATTAGATGTAGATAAAAACGGGCGACCTAGAATTACCGGTATCTGGTTTTCTGGGTCTGGGACAGGTTGAGTATCTAGGATAACAAAATCCACTGGATAAATAAACTTGTCGACCTCAATAAGAACATCCTCGATCACACCATGAGGAATTTTTACGGACCTATCAGCTAACTGAAGTGTTATCTGGGTAGGTTTCATCTCACCAAGTCCTAGCTCAAGGTACACATGGTATGGGAGTAAGTTCACACTGGCTCCTAAGTCAAGCAGCGCTTTCTCAACACGGTATTTCCCTATTGTACAGGCAATGGTAGGGGAACCTGGGTCTTTATACTTAGGAGTAGTAGTATTCTGAATAATAGAACTCACATGACTAGCTAGGAAGGCTTTCTTATGGACACCGAGCTTACGCTTTCGCGTACACAAGTCCTTAAGGAACTTGGCATAAGGAGGAATCTGCCTAATTG
>JAJJMB010011093.1:0-5000 GCA_023531105.1 Papaver atlanticum
TCACCGCCATAGAACTCAACAGTTACACCTACCTGTTCGACACTATACTTGGATTCTGCCCTTCTAAAAGGAACATCGGCTCTCACAATTCCGTCTCCGTCTACCAAAACTACTGGAAATGTTTCAAAAAAAGTAGGCATGCGACGTACAAAAAGCTCATGGCCTTCTTTATCTCTAAAGATAGGATGTCCTAACCACCCAACGGCTATTCCATCCCCGCTGTCCATTGAACCCGCTCGGAATAATCCCCCTTTGGCTGGATTATTACCAATGTAATCATAAAAAGCCAATTTTTCGGGAATTTTAGACCAAGCTTCTGATACACTCTGATTTTCGGCTAGCCCGGCGCTAACCCTGCGATATATTTCTTGCTGGAAATATCCTTGGTCCCATTGATAACGAGTAGGACCAAATAATTCGATCGGGGTTGTTGCTGAACCATACCACATAGTTCCAGCAACAACGAAAGCTGCAAAAAAGACAGCAGCGATACTACTGGAAAGGACAGTTTCAATATTACCCATACGTAATCCTTTGTATAGACGTTGAGGCGGGCGGACACTAAGATGGAAGAGGCCCGCTAATATGCCTAAGGTACCTGCTGCAATATGATGAGAGGCTATTCCTCCCGGAACAAAAGGATCAAAACCTTCTACACCCCACGCGGGATTTACAGATTGTACTTTTCCAGTCAGTCCATAAGGATCGGACACCCATATTCCAGGACCATACAAGCCTGTTACATGAAATGCGCCAAACCCAAAGCAAGCGACCCCTGAGAGGAATAAATGAATTCCAAAGATCTTGGGCAAATCCAAAGAAGGTTTTCCTGTACGTTCATCACAGAAAATTTCTAGATCCCAATATACCCAATGCCAGATAGCTGCCAAGAAGCACAAGCCAGAAAACATAATATGTGCCCCGGCCACACCTTCGTAACTCCAAATACCCGGATTCGTTATAGTCCCTCCTGTGATACTCCAACCACCCCAGGAATTCGTTATTCCTAAACGAGTCATGAAAGGTATAACGAACATACCTTGTCTCCACATTGGATCAAGAACTGGGTCAGAGGGATCAAAAACGGCTAATTCGTATAGAGCCATCGAACCGGCCCAACCAGAAACTAGAGCTGTATGCATTATATGGACAGAAAGTAACCGGCCGGGATCATTCAATACAACGGTATGAACACGATACCAAGGCAAACCCATGGAAATACCCCTTTATCAAAGAAAAATAGATACTATGTTACTTTATCGCATTGGAAAAGACTCTGCTTATGCTATGGACTTCTCCTTTTCAATGGATTATCTCGGAGCAAGGGTGCATTTATAGTGCATTCCGTTGGTAATAACAGAAAAATTATGTTCGTAGGAACAAAGAGAAGCAAATCTATTCTATACCCGATAAGTACCAATACGCAATGGGGGGATGGGTCCCATTTTAGATGAGTGAATTAGAGATACTTGTTCATCATTTGAACATCGCAGCTCATTCATAATAATTTTTTTATGCATTCCGTCTTCTTCGATGAACTTTACAATCTAGGGAGAAAACCCGAAAACATAAATATTATGAAAAAAATAAAACCCATTGTTACGTTTCCACATCAAAGTGAAATTTTAGTACTTAAAAACCTTTTTCTTTCATTTAATGCCTATTGGTGTTCCAAAAGTACCTTTTCGGATTCCTGGAGAGGAAGATTCGGTTTGGGTTGACGTATAGTGCGACTTGTCAGACATATTGGGTCATATGGGATTTCCCCGTTTTCTCCCCCGATCGAGATATCCTCTGTTTCACCCAAGAAAGATTGATTGAACCATCAATAATTTGAAGCGTGAAGTGCAATTATAGCAATTTATTTGGGGGATCAATATGCATTTTTCAATTAGAAGAATTTATGGTTGGCTTGGTTGGACCAATAAAATGAAGTATCCAGGCTCCGTTCAAAAAAACCCAATCGGTAAAATATGTATGATTACCTTTTGTATCATAAAGAATTCCTATATTATACCAGCGACCTCAAACTGCCAATCAATCGACGGAGTCATCATACTATTCCAGTGATTGGCGGAAGCGTAAGACATAAAATGAATAAAAAAAAGTATTATCAAACAAAAGAAGCGGTATTGGGATCATTTGTCCTATATGTGCAAATAGAGGTCGGGTAAATCTTTCCCCGGAGTAGAGCATAAACCTAAACGAATTGAAGAGGCCCATTCCGGAACAAGAAAATGACATCGTAATTTGAATTGGATTTCGATGAAACAATATATCAATGAGGGTAAATTTAGTGAGCTCGTTTTTAGGGGTAAGTGAGTAAAAACCCTGCTTTCTTGAAAAATAGAAGAATAAAGGCCCTTCATTCATTAGGAGTTAGAAAAATCCTCCTATGAAAAAAAGGGAAAATAAAGAGGGCTGGAATCGACACATTGATTCTTTTTTTTTGAACCGTATGCATCTAAAGGTGCGTGTACGGTCCCTAAGGGATACAATTTTGTCCTAATCAACCGACTTCATCGAGAAAGAATACTTTTTTTAGGCCAACAAGTTGATAGCGAGATCGCAAATCAACTTATGGGTCTCATGATATATCTCACTATAGAGGATGATACAAAAGATGTTTATTTGTTTATAAACTCCCCCGGTGGGTGGGTAACACCCGGAATAGCTATGTATGATACTATGCAATTTGTACAACCAGATGTACATACAATATGCATGGGATTAGCCGCTTCAATGGGGTCTTTCGTCCTGGTCGGAGGAGAAATTACCAAACGTCTAGCATTCCCTCACGCTTGGCGCCAATGAGTTTTTTATTTGAGAGAAAAAAGAAGACTATGCCTTCGCCAGATAAAATATGAATAATAAAGTAATACTAGCATGGCACTTCGAGTTCGATATCAGCAAACCATCATTGTTCTTTTATAACATGAGATTCCGTATCGAGAGAGTAGTATGAGACAAAAGGAATTTCTGATTTTATTTTATCTATCAGGGTTCGATTTCAGCGTCACAAACTTTTTTGTTTTAACATCACACATCAGAGGGCTCTTTCCAATATTTCTGTTACGAAAGAGTATTAAAATGAAAAAACATACACAAGATTATCCTTTCCCTATTTGATCGAATCAAAAAGAAACTTTGGGATTGCTGAATTACAGAAGAGATAAATATAGAAAGCAACGGAACCATCATAGTATTTTTTAACTCTTCCAAAAGAAAGGGTGGTAAATGGATTATTTACCGATCTGGGTTTGATAGATCCTCCACTTTAGGTAAAAGTAGATTCCATTCTAGAGCCGTATGCAATGCGCAAAAAATGCCTGTACGGTTCTTCAATTCGATTTTTTCTTGTCTCTTTCGATCATTGAGATAGAGGAAGCATTCATTATGTTATATCATCAGGGTAATGATCCACCAACCTGCTAGCTCTTTTTACAAGGCACAAATAGGAGAATTTGTCCTGGAAGCGGAAGAACTATAGGTCATAATTTATGAATAGCACTAAATAGGGAATCAGGAATCTTACTGGTGAATTCGGTAAGAAACATTACTAATCCAATGCTAGACCGAAATAGATAATCAGATAGTAATGCGGATCTATTACAAGACCAATGGAATGCCAGATCTTCTGGGTTTTTTTTCTGTTAGTGAATAATTTGTCCAAGACATTGATCTAATTCGACTGGACGATTCATGAACTATCTGATTTTCTTTGAGAGAAATTTTTTTATTTTCACTCGATTCATATACTTTTCTCAATCCAACTAATAGAATTGGATTTACTTTGCCAAGCTCTTTTATTCTTTTTTTTTTTTTTTTAAATCCTTTTTATGAGTCTAGCTTTCTTTTTCTTTTGAGTCCTTTAGAAACCCTTTTGTTTTTTCTTTTAAAACTCTTAGACCTAGAACTTTGTGGGTTTTTTTTCTTGTTTTTTTTCCAGGTCTTTTAAAATGGGTTTTCAAAAAGAAGGTCGTCTTCGAGGAGAACCAAAAGGAAATTCAGTTTCCATCCCCCAGACTGTCAAAAAGCAAGAATTTTCCTTTATTCCCCTTGGATTTCTATGATGGGATCGTTGCTTAGAACTGTTCCAAGGTTTCGGATAGAAAGGATATAGGATCTTTATCTGAATACCCTCTGTTAACCAATTTTTTGGAAATTCCATTTCGGATAATTGAACACCATTATAGGTGCATTTAACATGCATTTCTCTGCCCCACTCTCTCCAATCCTCATTCCACTCCGGGGGTTGAAATAATAAGATACGGCTGATGTTTTTAGCTATTATCAATGAAGGCAATCCAATATATTTTCTAAAAATCGAGTGGGCTATTAACAAGCAACCCCTTATTGATTGACCAAATAGAACAGTATCCCAGCTTTCCGCTACTGCTAGCCGGTCATTTTCCTCCCCTTTCTTCTTCCTTTTTTTATCCTTTTCTTTTGCCTCTTCCTCAAAACTGGAATTTTGTAATTCCGTACTTTTTATCATCCAATTCTTAAAAAGAAGATTCCAAATTCGGGAGGTGTCAGCAGAAAAAAAAACCTTTTTGTAGATTCTGTCCAAAAAAAGGGGGGAATGGATATTTGTTTGAAACGGTTCCCAAATAACTGTTTTACGCCTTTGAGCGCGCATAGATCCTTTGATTATATCTCGACGAAAATCCGATTCTTGTGAATAACGTAGGACAAACACTTCTTCTACTTCATCATTAATATTCGTTGTACTATTTGTACGTTCGGTATCTGTAAAAATGACTACATGGTTGGCCTTTCTTGACCTAATTTCATGATCCTCAGCCGTTTCTTCTAAAATTGTTCCATCTTGTTGCTCCAAACTGGTAATCAATTTGTATGACCATTGAGGAACTTCTTTACGTATTTCTTTTATTCCAATGGATTCCTTTATAATTCTTTGATGATGTCTATCGGGTGTAACCGCATCAAATAAAAATTTCGTTCTATTTTCTGAATTAAGTTTTCCTTCTTCTGGA
>JAJJMB010011093.1:22500-30000 GCA_023531105.1 Papaver atlanticum
TTTGATCCAATAGCGTTCCATTAGATAGGAACAGATTTGATAAATACTGATAACTCTCGGATGGAGTATTAGAACGGAAAGATCCATTAGAGAATAAACTATTGGTTCTAAGCCATCTCTGGCGATGAATCAACAATTCGAAGTGCTTTTCTTGCGTATTCTTGATGAACCAGCGTTTATATATAGATGTAGGAGGCTTTGTTTGGGAAGTAAGAAGCCCCTTTGACATCTCTTGATCTGCAAAGAATTCTCGACGTGAAAACACAGAGACAAAGGGCTGATCTTTGAATAGGAAAAAGAATGGATCTGCAGGGTCCCAAATGTATTGGCTTATTCGAAAAAAACCTTGTTCTTTGGAGGATCTATCTCGTGTCTGGTACTGCATGGTTCCACTCTGCAAGAACTCCGAATCATTCTCTTGAAGCTCATCCTCTTTATGATAAATGATACGCTTGCCCCGAAATGACCTGGCCCAATAGGGAAATCCCAATTCATTGGACCTTTCGATACAATCAAATAGATTGCCACAAGGGCGCCATATTCTAGGAGCCCAAACTATGTGATTGAATAAATCCTCCTCTATCTGTTGCGGGTCGAGGGCTCCTTCTTCAAACTCCGACTCGTTTTTTTCATATAGAAATCTCTGATCAACAAAAGAACAAGATCCATTTTGCATCATATCTAAGGGATTTCTTGGTTCGGACCGAAGAAGCAATGTCACTCGATCATTATCAAACTGACTGCAATCTTTTTCTGTCCGTGAGGATCCCACCAGAGCGCCTTCTACTTCTAATAGGCCATGAACTAGATCAGAATCATTCTCAACGAATCCATAAGAAGTGATCCAATTTTTTTCATCGGGTCCGGGTAGAGACCAAAGATCTTGAGCGACCGATCCGGCAGAACAACTCAAAAGATAAAGAAGTATCGTTAATTTCTTCATGCTCGTTCCAAGCTCGAAGTACCATTTGTACAAAAAAGAATCCCCTTCCTTACATGATTTCTTCTTCATATAGATAGATATAGGATCTATGGGGCAATTACTTAGAAGTATATTTTGTGCCACAGCCCTTCCTATCTGATAGAAAAGGATCCCATGATCCTGAACCGATCTTACCTGGGATCGCAAATCCCAAGTTTGTCTATGAAGAGCGGATCTAATTGTATTAGTGTCTAGAATGGATTTCTTCTGTGTAATACTAATGGATAGGGCCTCATTGGTAAGTGCTACAAGATCTCGTGCATTGGAGCCCATGGTTATGGCCCCGAATCCATTAGTATGGAACATTTTATTTTCCAAGTGAAATCCCCTAGTATATGAAAGAGTGAAAAAGTGCTTTCGTTGTTGTGGAATAAGAAGCCTCCGTATCTTAATGCATGTATTTAATTTATTCGGAGCTATTAGAGCGGGATCCACTTTTTGGGGAATATGAGTCGAAGCAATAACAAGGATATTTCTAGTGGAGCATCTTTCACAATCCCTGGAGAGATAGTTCACTAATAGACCGAGGGATAAGTAATTCGACTCATTCACATACAGATCATGAATGTTTGGAATCCATATTATGCAAGGAGACATTGCTTTTGCTAATTCGAATTGAAGGGTGATATCAAATCGGTCTTTTTTCGGCGTCATATACATAGTTAGCGCATTCGTCATAGTTAGCAGCTCTGTATCAAGGTCATCATCGATATCGTCACTAGCATCAATCTCGATATTGTCACTACCATCAATATCATCAATAAGATAACCTTTAGGCTTGTCATCCAGGAACTTGTTCGGAAATACCGTAATGAAAGGAACATAAGAGTTTGTCGCTAGGTATTTGACCAAATAGGATCGTCCAGTTCCTATAGAACCTATCACTAAAATACCCCTAGACGGGGATAGGGCTAAGCGGAGCGAAAAGGGTTTTCCATGAGATGGGAAATGAAAACTATTAGCCCCACACGAGGTTTGTGAATAAGTGATTGTCTGATAATGAGCAAGGAATATCCGTCTTTCTGCTAAACAGGATCTATTGAACTCATAATTCATTAGATATTTTTTATGAATGTCAACTAAGTATCGTAAGTAAATTGATCCCGGTTGTTCAACCATTTGATAACCAGAGTCATTCTTTGATAAATGATCACTATGAGTCAGACTCAATAGAATTTGATCAATCCTTTTTTTTGTCGTTAAGGTGGAGAACTGAACCAAGAATTCTCTTTCTTCATCATCAATCGAATCACTGTTCGCGACCCAGGATTCTATTTTATCATCAATCCAATCAACGTTCACGTTTTTTCTTTTTCTTATCAATGAATAGATCTCTTTACTTGTACGACTTAGATATCTCGTATTTCTCGAAAAAGTGATTCGATTGATGGGATTTGGTATGATACTTATGATATCGATGAGATTGATATTCAAATATTTCTTCTTAGAACGTATTGATTTGACCCCATAAGTGGGACCACCACCCAATAGCATGTTGCCACCAGAAGCAGAACCCCGTATTTCTTCTAGAGAATCTCCTAATTGTTCCAGAGCAACTAGAAAGAGATTCTTTAACCAGAAAGAGTTCAGTTCAGATGTAGGATACCTATCCAGAAGTTTTCGCAACTCAATCATGTATGATGGAATCATCAAAGATTTGATCTTTTCGAACTCTGTCTGTAACTCACTAGAGGCCCGGGAAACAAAGAGAAGATGTGTACGAACGAGATATCCAGCAACAAGAAGAAGCAAAAGGATTGAATAGAGGAACTCCCGAGCATTTGGTGATCTCAGATGTATCCATATCAATGGAACGGGTGACTCATTATTTCGATGAATCATTTCTTCGGACAGAAGAAGATTATGTAAACACTTACTCGAAATCTCACTTATCGGATTCCATTGTGGAAGAATCGCCCACAATTTTTTCTGAGGAATTGGCCATGATGTATCTGATCCATGCATAATATCATGAAAAACGGATACAAATTTTTGACTGCTACTTAGTATCGGCAATAGGTCTGAAAAAGTATCTAAAAGGGTGAAATTTAGATATTTGCACCCTGCCGAAGTAAGGAACCATGGCATATATGTTTGTAACAGATTCCATTTTGAGAGATTTGAAAAAGCATTATCTCGTTGAAGGGTTCTATACATCTGCCATTTCTCAACGCATTTCTTTAGACAAAGACTCTGTTTTTTTCCTCTTTTCGGATGGTAAATATTTATCAGAACATGGAGTGTGAATCAAACCCATGTTTGAATTGAAATTGAGATACTGATGCAAGTTCTTCCCTTCTGAATCAGAGAGATTCATATCTGAAAGCGGTTGACAATAAGTTCTTTCAAAATTGACTATTTGTCCCTCTGTTAGAGGTGTTCCAGAAATGTCTGGGATCGAGTAAATAGCTCTACGAACGAATGGATCGAATCGAATTGGAAAATGGAAAGATTTGTACAAGTTATACCTTTCGTCACCACTTTGTGGAAAATCGTTAGGTATGAATATGTTAGACACCTGTGACTCGATTGATGAAATAGTATCTCTCTCCAAAAAAACATGTTTTTTTGGACCGACGCACAAAGAAAAAATGTTGTTGCGAATGAACAAGATATTGAGGAATTGTCCATACGTAAGATCATAATTATTGATACGGGCCTTTTCCACATAAAAAGGGAATCTTTTGTTACAATCGAACCAGAAGTGATGTGGATTATTCAAGAATCGAAGTCGATTTGCTTTATAAAAAGAAGAGATCAATGAACTTCTATGAAATGGTTTCACGGGATTCAGCCAATTGTCTCGATCGTGGGATATCATTGAGAAATAGGAATCGGTGTTATCAAAGTCTTTCCTGCAATTATTTCTAGTATGAAATGAGTCAATCATCCACTTTGGTATCTTATTGAATAAAAACGGTGATATTGTTCCTCCATTGATCAATAATTTCGATTTTTGGGAAGTATCACGATTATCCAATAAGAAGGGTTTCAATTTATTCAAATGAACGATTTGAACACCTATTGATTCTAACAACTGATTGCAGAGTTGATCATTCGGCCCTTTCAATTCATAGATGTGGATCTCGGACCTATGAATGGGGATATTCCCGATACTCACAAAGAAAAAAGGAAGTGACTTAGACAAAAAGAGAAGTGACTTGGACAAAAAGAGAAGTGACTTGGACAAATCTTGTTTGTCGATAACCTCGGACCAATCAATCGAATATTGATTAATACGTAATCGACCGAACACTACTTGAAAACGGCTCCTCTGCTCAGAAACGAAATGTTCCAAATGTTCCTGGAAATTCTTGCTCCCGTTGGGCCATTTGTATCTATATGCATTAGGATCCCGATTCATGGATCTCTCGGTTCGAGAAATAAGAGGATCGAACCATTTCTTCTGACTCTTTTTCAAATTCGATAAATGTTGGTTGATCGTATATTTCATTATAGTTCTATGATTCAGCGTATCATTTCCTATTTGATCCCTTTGAATTCCATAAAAGAATCGATTCGATACATTTCTTATGTACCCATAGGTGCTATATTGGATTTTAATCAGATTTCGGATCAATCTATATTGATTGACTGCCTCCATTATGTTGTTGCTAGCAAATACCACTCTTTTTGGTTTTGGATCTTCCAAGTCATTCCCGCAGGAGATCCGGACCGATTTTTTTCTGATCCTTCGATAAAAAGATTCATTCTCTTCATCAAAAATAGGAGGTAGAACCAAGAAAGATTTCTTTTTCGATTCATCCCTGGAGTTGAATACCTCATTCAATAATTTTTTTTTATCCAACCCGTAGGAATCAATAGAAAAGGAAAATCCCTTATGATACACCAGATCTGGCTCGGTTATTGATAGAGTGAATAGATCTGCCATTTCTTGAAATCTCTCTTCTGATTCAAAATCGCGGTGTAACGTGTACCCCCCCCTGTTTCGGTCATGGAATAGATGAAATAAAGAAAAAAATGGATTTTGGTTCAAGAATGAAATTTTATTGGAACTGTCCATATCCGGTTCATCCTTCGGAACCATATCACATCCCGGATCTGATGAAATAGGATGAATTGAGACGGTATTTTGTAAATACGTAATTATCTTGAATATATCAACCATTTCTTTATTTTCCGATCGTCTGGAAGGGACAAAAGAAACATCTTGTTCTTTCTTCAACAATTTATGATCTCTAGTGGACCTCTCAGTAGGATTCGAACCCAGATGAAGTTCTGACCATCTGTCAGAGAAAAAGGAACGAATTGATTTTGTAGAATTCCCAAGAATTGCTTCGATTTCTTCCGGAAGCAGATGATTATTCATCTGCTTCTCACGTTCCGTGAATAGCCGGGACATTGAGGAATATCCAGAAAGGCATTTCGGGAATCGGTCTGATTTTATCTCTGTTCGTTCCGTTTGAAGAAAGGAAGGATCCCAAAGAATCGATCTTTCTTTTTGTTGTTGAATCTCTCTTTGATTGATCAATGTGTGATATTCCGAATCCTCATTACTAATCGAATCGAAAGGGTCTCTGGATTGATCAGAAGATCCTTTCAATTGGCTAGAATTCGTTACTTGAACGAAAATAGATCTTGTGGAATCATATTGAATATTTGACGATACATTCCGTACCTTGCTAAAAAACCGATCCTTGCTTACCAACCACACATTGTCTAACCAAATCCAACTCTCTCTCGATACGTTCCTCAAAAAATCCGACTCGTGCAGATTCTTTCCCCAACTAATGAAGATATCTTGGCGGAATTGCCACATATGAAATTGAGCACAATTTTGCAAAGAAATACCCCACTTGTTTCTCGAGAAGAGATGGGAAACATGTTCAATCTCATTTGATTGAATAGTTGACTCAGCTCCTTGTTGTTTGAAGAAACCCTCCACTTCAATTGGTCTTTTTTCACGAAAAGCAGACATGAGATAACAAATCCAGTGTTTCACTAAGATTTCGAATAGCTGTCCCGAATTCAAGTTGATTATGTTTCGCTTCTTTCTCAGAGAAAGACGATCAAACAATTCCCAATCATGGTCCTTGCGGATCGAATCATCCGTATAGGATACAAAAAGAAACTCCAGATATTTGATATCTTTCTCTTTAAATGAGATCTCAATTCCAGCTACGGTTTCCTTAGATATCTTACAACTAGAATTCCACCTTTTTCCGATCCGGTTCCTCCACCACCGCGAACCCCAGTTAGAGTCAGGCATTATACACTTTTTCGTTATTGGGAGAACCCAAGTACTCTCTTTCGGATCCATGAAACAACTCTCAGAGATCTTTTTCCCTTTTGGAAGATAGAGGAGCGAAACAATCAACCTATTAATATTGGAAGACCAAAAAGATTCTTCCGATGTATCATTTCTGGGTCCAATGGAATTCATAGGTATAGGAAGAAGCCCCATCAAATAGAGATTTTTTCTTTCGACCATATTTCGATTGTTAATACGATATATAAGGACCGCTACTACAAGCAGTACTACACCTTTGATCGTGAAATATCGATTGCTTGTTGAACCCTGTGAATCGCGTGAAAGGAGGATACTCCAAATTCGGGGGTCAAAGAGTTTCATAAAACGTTCTTGGTGGAAAAAAATGTGAGTGAAAGATCCCACTGAATCGAATTTGGTCCATGAATCTAAGAAATAGTGAGAATTCTTGATCTCTCTCAATATCTCTCTCAATTCGAAGATCCAGGATTTGAATTGATGTCGTTTCATTGATTCCTGTTTCATTGATTCCTCCTAAAGATTTCATTTCAATTGGAATTTGGTTATTCACGATGTACGATGATCCCTGTTAAGCATCCATGGCTGAATGGTTAAAGCGCCCAACTCATAATTGGCAAATTCGTAGGTTCAATTCCTGCTGGATGCACGCCAATGGGAACGTTCAATAAGTCTATTGGAATTGGCTCTGTATCAATGGAATCTCATCATCCATACATAACGAATTGGTATGGTATATTCATACCATAACATATGAACAGTAAGAACTAGAATTCTTATCAATACTGGAACTCATAGGGAAGAAAATGGATTTATGGATGGAATAAAATATGCAGTATTTACAGACAAAAGTATTCGGTTATTGGGGAACAATCAATATACTTCTAATGTCGAATCAGGATCAACTAGGACAGAAATAAAGCATTGGGTCGAACTCTTCTTTGGTGTCAAGGTAATAGCTATGAATAGTCATCGACTCCCGGGAAAGGGTAGAAGAATGGGACCTATGGGACATACAATGCATTACAAACGTATGATCATTACGCTTCAACCGGGTTATTCTATTCCACCTCTTAGAAAGAAAAGAACTTAAAAAAAAATACTTAATAACACGGCGATACATTTATACAAAACTTCTACTCCGAGCACACGCAATGGGGCCGTAGACAGTCAAGTGAAATCCAATTCACGAAATAATTTGATCTCTGGACAGCGTCATTGTGGTAAAGGTCGTAATGCCAGAGGCATCATTACCGCAAGGCATAGAGGG
>JAJJMB010011095.1:0-20000 GCA_023531105.1 Papaver atlanticum
GATAATAATGCCTACAAAATAGGAGTTTAGTTGGCCAAGAGTCCCATCTTTATGTAAAGCATGCCTATTTAAAGGCTCTTTCAAGTTAATGAAAAATATGCAGAGTGTTTTAGAAATGTAATGTCCATGTGAGTTTTGTGCAATCCGCTTGCGCTCTTGTTGCAATCCATTATATTTTTTTGATCGGTCAATAGGAAATAGACTAAAATGCACACAAGCCGTGTGCAGGCAGATACAACTTAAAAGATAGCGACAATGCCCCGAAAATACAAGAGCACAAAGAAAAAACTAAAGCGACAAAGCCCTGAAAATACAAGAGCACAAAGAAAAATTAAAGATGTCAAAAGTTAAGTCTATTATATGTCTTTATGCAAATATTGATGAAAAATACATAAGAAGAAAATTCCTCTTAGATACCACCAAATAATAACTCAAACTTGAGAACCATGAAAAATCCATTCAAGTAATACTCTCATAAACCTCCTCTATTGTTAGATCCTTAGGATTTTTCCTAAGGTCGCTAAACATATCATTTTGACCTTTCTTTGAAGGAGAAGTTATATTAAAGGAAAAAGGAGAAAACTCCTTCACACAGATACAGGAGATTACACGCTCATGAGAGAGGACCAATTACTCCAAATAAGGTTGGAGTCTACAAATTTGAAAGTATCTAGATCAGAGGACCAAAGAACTACTAGCATTTTAACATCTCGGAAGAATATGCACAGTGCATAAACATATGATCGGCTGATTTCTTGTCAGTGTTGCATAGAGGGCATAAATCATTTTCAATATCTATGCATATGTGAATCAACATGTCTCTAGTTGGAGGTGAGTTATGAAAAGTATCTCTTGAAAATTGAATATATTGATTATATTTCCACACACAAATCGTGCAGATGATCATCTTTATATATTGATAACAAAGAAGACTCTAGAACTATATTTACTTGATTTCCAAGTTTTGAACTTAGCTAATTTAGTAAATAGGAGAACATGCTTAAATTACTTTGAAACCTTGATGCTCAAGAATTGATTTGTGACTCAAGTAACATTGATTTCCTTAATACGCCCCCTTAAGTTAAGCTGCCATTGGTGGACGGTTAACTTGCTCCGCAAATCCGCATGACGAGCAGGTCCAAGACTCTTGGTGAAAATGTCAGCGAGATGATCTTTTGTATTGATATAACGAACATCAAGTTGACGACGTGTGACCCTTTCTCGAACAAAATGATAATCGATCTCAATGTGCTTAGTGCGAGCGTGGAAAACTGGATTAACTGTGAGGTATGTCGCTCCAAGATTGTCGCACCATAGGGTGGGTATGGCTGTAGAGATCCCTAATTCATGCAAAAGATATTGAATCCAAATAGTTCTGCGGTAGTAGTAGCACTCTCGATGTTGACATAAGATTACCTCTTAAGAAGTAGTAACGAAACCATTCGGATACATAAGCGATAGGGAGAAATGTCCATAGTGCCAGTATGCAAGAAGCTATCAAACCGGGTAAGCAGTAGTCTGCAGAGCAACGTGGACCAATAATCGTATACCGCAGCGCAGACATATAAAAGCAACAGGGAATTGCTCACCGACGCACACGAGTTTTCTCCATCTGAGAAAGATAATTTTGTCGAAGAGGTTACAATTGTCGACCGGTATATGGCGTTTATACTCCACCTCGACCGATGTTACCGTAGAAGATTATAATCGCTCAGCTCCGGAAAACATCTCGATAAGAAACGTTGGTGTAATGTCATTTTCTATTTTCTTATACTTAAGGTATGTGGTGTAAAGTGAATCACAATACGAGTTGTCCATGCTGTAAAACCATTAAAATATAATATATGTTTGGTGTATAGACTGTTGTAAACTTTGTTGTGCTAGTGTAAGAGAGAGCACGTGGACCTAAGAACATAAGGACGGGTCGTGCCAACCGGAACTTACAATTCCAGAATATAGACTAAATAGTTGTATACTTGGTTGTGACAATGTTGTCCTTGTTGTGCATCCGTCCTATACATGGTGTAAACCGTATTTCCCTAGACTAGTAAGTATTGTAAACGTTGTCATACAGCCTATTGTCCAGGACAGTACCTATTGTAAACATTATCATACATCGTATTGTCCCGTTGTCCATCAAAATTTGGGAAAACTAGTCCAACGACGAAAACCAAAGGAAATTTAGGACACGCTGGGTATTTACAAATTTTTCCGGGAGCGTAATAACCGAAGTCCCTTAGTTCGGAATTTTAATATTTCTGCCCCTTATTTTATCAATCGCAATATAAGTGTCCCCCAACATGGTATTGCCCCTTTTGGAAATATGTTTCAATATTACAGTTCCTTGTTTTTGAGATCTAAAACAAAAGGGGTTAGATTAAAGGGCTTTTTAATAAAGTGGCCAACTTTTTGAACTATATTTAAGAAACTGGCCGTTCTTTCGAATCATTATATAAAGTGGCCGAGTTTGACATTTTCCATCCCATTTTTTTCAAAAAACGTGTAACGACAGTTAACTGCCCAGTGTCAGTTAATCTACTTAGCAAATGCCATAAAACCCCTTAGGAACTCACTAGCTCGGACCTAGTTAAGAAGTTTAAGAGTCCGAATCACTACCTAGTTAAAACAATAGCCGGTTCATCTTCTTCTTCACAAAAATATAAAATGTTCTTCCTCGAATTGAATCTGACAAATTAATATCAAGAACCCCAATCGTCAAAATAGCTTAAATTAACCCATATTGAAATTAAATAGATCTACCAATTGAATCCCTAATTGGAGTCCCGAAATTTGACGCAAATTCAACATGAAAGAACAAATACAATCCCTAATCAACATAAAAGAACAAATACAATCTCTGTCAATTATGCCGAATTAACAAAATCAAATCATACAATCTCCATGAAATCACTGGAAAAAAACTCATCAATCTTCACCATACTTCAGTGGCAACGCCCACTTCCTTAACTGATTTTTGGCTCAATCTTTAAGTCCAACAACAACCCATTCTTCTACTATTTCCTTATCTTACTTGAAATCAGAAACCATCTCAATACCCTTCGTCAAATATCATAAATCAATTGCAGCAAAATTTGTTCAAAAGAAAAATTCTCCAAATCGGGCAAACATATTTGGTACTTAAGTAATATTTTCCAAATATTGGTTTGTAAAACGAGATGTTTTGATAGTAAATCTGTTTACCAAACTGAAATTGTGTTAATATTTTGCAACAAAAAGATCCATTTTTGTTGAGTACAAACCCTAGTTTCATGAAGAAAAAAAAATTGAAATTTATTTACTTAGCACTTTCGGATACGAAAAGTTAAGAACAATACCAAATAGAAAATAAGAGGTGTATTCTTTTGAACAAATTGTTGGTGAAAAATCTTTGATTTCTCCGTTGACGCAGCAGCAACATCTCATTCTCTCTTTCTTATCCGGCTACAACCACATGAAATGAAAAAAAAAAATGGCTGAGTCGTAAGGAGAAAATGATAAGGTTACGGTGGTAATTTCTGCGACTTAATTGACTAAATCAAATTGGCTGACCATTTTGGTGGGTCCTGATGGAAAATCTAACGGAAAGGCAAGTTTATAGAAGGATTTAAATCTTTGGCCGGTTTATTAATTATATGCTCGGAAACTGGTCAGTTTCTTAATTTGCCCTAGGTTAAATCTATACTAGGTATCACCGGCTTACGGCCGGGGCTCAACCTTTTTGTTGTTAGATGGAGAGTACTTCCTGATATGGGTTAAAATTAAGTGTAAAGGTGGAGTGGTTAGGTTAATATTAGATACAGTTGGGCTAACACTGCCATCCAAAATTCTGGACGATTTCATCTTTAGTACAACATCTTATTTAACCAAGCACGACTTATTTTCATCGTAATTCGTAAGTATCAAAAAAATATCGCAATTTAATTTTGCAGGAAATTTTGTTTATATTGGACCTAAATTTCCTTTAGTAACTTAGTTGTAATTTTTACTGATCGAGGATAAGTTCACACTTGAACTGCTACTCATAATCATTTTATTTTTCCATATATAAGTATGTGATGGATTGGATAACAAAGACAATCGCCACCTTACTCATCAAGAGTCCAAGATATACTCCAGAAGCCTCTAATTTGTTTATCTAATAGATTCATATGCTTCCTTATCAATTCATAGAATGAAGTTTCCGTAATAAATTGTTGGTTCCATTAAAACCCGAAAAAGATGAATAGGTTTTAATGTACAATTGTAAAGACTACCAAAATAATTTAGAATGACACCTTTCTTTATTTTACCAATCGAACTTGGAGTAGCGAATCTTTCTTATTGCCCTTACACTAACACACGAAACGACATGACTTGTGAGAAATTTACAGAAAGAAGATTTGAAAATTTGACTCTTATATATCGTCATGTTATGTTCTCTTTAACATTTAACCTTTAACGCAGAATGGTTTCAGTCTGCTTGGCTATCTAACATATGATGTTTGCATGTAAAAGTTGCAGCACCGAGTGTATTGCTTATATCAATTTGATGATCCGAATTCGGTTGTCCCCCAAGTGACATGTCTCCGTAGTGTTTGTTTCTTAAAGAATAACTTTCTCTACCCTTCTCTCAGCTACTTACTCCATGCTCCTATCCCGCAATAAACAAATGTGAAAAGGGAGTAGTTGTGGAGAAAAATAACTCGCGTGGGAACAACCATAAAATTTATGCAAACCTTAAAGCATATTATGAAGAAAAAAAATTAAAAAGAAGAAAAAAATGGGTATAAAACGGTAATAGAAATTCAAGTTACCTTGAAAACAGTTTGTTAGTAGCGTTTGATAACCCAATGGAAATTCGTCCAACGTACTCTCATAGGCATAAGAAATTAAATAAATTCAAATGAAATCATTAAAAGAGAGCATACAGATTGTGTATTAATGCATCATGAAAACACCTAACCAAGAATATAATTTGTTATAACCCTTATCATCAGCAGAGATAATTGTACATAAAAGTATAATCTATCTTAATTAGAGTGGGCACTGACTCCTCTTAGGATAACTGGAGAAGATGGTTTCCGTATCAACTATTGACTCCTCTTAGTTTATTTGGTTAAGGTTAGGTCTGTTTAGATCGGGCCGGGGCATAATCTCTGTCGTCTCTCTGTCTTAAGAGATTAAATAAACGCTCGGATCTGTCCCAAAGAAAAATTCACAGATTAGTCGACTCTAGCCGTCCACGACCTGTATTTAAGGGTCGGGTCTGTCCCATAGACATACACCACTTCTTTTTATATTAGATATTTTTCTCTCGATACAAATTAGTCTTCGTTAATTTTTTTTTGGTTTTATTTTATTAATTAATACTATTTATTATGTTTTGATCAAACCAGTTTTAAACCGAATTGAGTCTTATGGGTTACTGGTCCAACCGCTTGGTTCACTGTTTTTTCTTTTAACATGTCAGCTGGTTAGCGTTGGACTAGACCGTTTTTCTTACTGGTTCACTTGTTAACCGGTCCAACCGGTCGATCCGGTTGCTAGATTAGTTGTAGAAGAATTAATTCTATCAGTAGACCCTCGTATCTCTCTAGCGTATGCTCAAAAACTTCGTAAGCATCACCGGCAAGTTGAAACCCGGGCAATAAAAGTTGTAAATTGCAAAACTTTATACAATATTTTATCAATCCTAAACAAAGAAATTCTATTCTAGCTCATTAATATTAATAAAATATTAATATGAATCTTGAGTTTTCATCAAAATTAAATGTGTTAGAAATTGGGCACACATTGTGTGTGTGCATACCCAAAGTCCATCTTCGGTGGTTAAGTAAAGTCATATGCGTGACTTTGTCGAAGGAAAAATACTTCTCCAACTAACTAAGCCATGGTGAAACAAGTGTTTTGTTTCTTGCCTCCATGTGGTTGCTTGATGCTAACAAGTGTTTGATCACTTACTCCATGTGTTTACTCCATGCTAACAAGTGTTAGAACTTGTTACATGTGTTTGATCCTTACTCCCAAATGCTTGATACTTGCCAAGAGTACATACTTGGAGTTCAAGTGTAAATATACTTATAACTCTCATGTGTTGAGAGAAAAGCAATAAGTTTAGCAAGTAGTAAGTTAAGTATGGAGAGTAAGCAAACTATCTAGAGAGTATGTAAGCAAGCATTCAAAATAGTTAGCAAAATATTCAAGTATTCAACATTAGTTGTATAGAATTACCCGAAACCCTTAATGTCCTTAGGAAGAGAAAGTTGAGGTTCTATACGGTATTTAGTTTGTGGAAATATAGTTTGCGCTCGTTTTCATGACACATACTCACCGCCGAGTTTGGAGGTTCAAGAACGTGAAACGCAAGTGATCCACCGGTTCTAATTCATCCTTATTTGGAGCGATTACAGGGTATGAATTGATAACCCGCTTCCGCATTCGATTTTTTCGACTTACATATATATTAGTTGTATGGGACTAACATTGGCAACATAACCTTTTTATGCGTTTTCGTTATTTACGATTACTAAAAATTAAGCATGTGGAGTCATCACCTTTGTGGTTGATTTAATTAATTTCATACAAATATCACATGAATGATATTAATAATCTTAAAAATGATTAATATGTTGAATCATGTTGTTTTAATTTAATATCATAAGTTATTCATATGAATATCTTAATGTTTTGATTGTCCTGCTTAAAAGAAAATACTTAGTGCATGTGTTTGCAAAAATATATATTGCTTTGTGTACTTTTCAGAATTTTGGTAGAATCCAGAAAGTGGATTTTTTTGTTCCCCAAATGTTGCATATTTTGGCTTCATTTTTATTAGTTGAAAATAATTTCATCAGCTAGGTACTATGAAAATCAATGACAAGTTAATCCTGATTTTTTATTTATTTATTTTCACATGATATACTTTGTTTTTATACAAGCTTTTTTTATCTTCGTTGATAGATAACTCATCATCATATGTTGGTTGATTTCTAAGTGGTTTTATTGGCTTAAGTTATGTGCTTTACCAATATTATTAGTCCAAATTAATTTATAGGCGTCATACTAAAATGCATATTGGGTGATGATTATGAGCCTAGAGAAATTTTCGATCTTGAATTTGTATGTGGATATGATTTTATCAATTAAATTTTTAGACAATGTAGTGAATGTACGCATAATAATAATGTCCATCTTCGTGCAATAAACGTGTAGAAATGGCTAACAAAAATGTGATTTTTGATCTCACTAAGGGTGCAAACTTGATGGGAAAAACTATGATGTGTGACATAGAAAAATCCGATACTTGGTGGATGAAGGAGGACAAAAGGAACTCTTGACAAATGAAATGGTCCGACCTGCAGAGGGTCATACTTCCCAACACCATAGTGATCTTGAAGCTTACAATGCCTAGGTTAAGAAAGATCTTAATGCTCGCCACACTATGTTGAGTAGCATTCACAATGATCTTATTGGAGAATATGAGGATTTTTCTACTGCTAAGAAAATGTGGGACCAACTAAAATTTGACTTTGGTGGTACGTCCACCACTAGACTTCTCAGCTTAATGCTGAAATTTGAGGTTTACCAAAAGGATCCCAAGTATTCAATGACAAAACATCTAAGGAGGATGTCGTCAATGATTCGTGAGTTGAAATATGTTGGGAATGTTCTTAGTGACGAAACACAAGTTTTAGTTGTGATAAGGTCATTGCCTGATTCTTGGGTGCATATGAAGCAAATTTCGACTCATAATAAAAGCATCAAAAATTTCTCTGACATCTCTCCACACGTTGAGCTTGAATCTGAGCGCCAAGAGGCGATTCGTGTGTCTGCCTTGTATGCTCAAGGTGATCTCAAACCACAAGAACAATATCCAAAGGGATGCTGAAAAGGCAGAAAAATCAGCTAAGCACCGTCATGGCAAGCGTGTTAGCAAAAGGGACAAATCTAAGATGAAATGTTATAACTGTGGGAACAAAGGACATTTTGGCCGTGTGTGCACTGAGCTGAAAAATGTACCTTGTTATTTGACTCTGTTTACACATGTAATGGTTGCCCACTATTTCCCTAAATGGATTATAGATACGGGAGCAACAAAACATGTAACTCGAGATCGAGCGGGGTTCGTAGATATTCGACGTCTTTCACGTGGTACATATAGAGTCTATATGGGCAATGGCACAAGTTTGAGGATGTTCTGGGAATTGGCACATATCAACTCTCTATGTGCCCTGGACGCATTCTAACACTTCACGATGTGATATGCGTACCTGAAATTCATCATAATCTACTTTCAATTATTGTACTTCTTAGTTTAGAGTACTATTTTAAAAATAGAAAACGATAGATTTGACATCTTCTTTTATGGTATGTTGTTTGGATGTGGTTATTTAAGTAATATTTTTTTTTAAATTAGACTTGTTTAATTCTATTTCTTCTGGGGATTTAGTGTTTGATGCTTGTAGTAGTAATGTTATTGACTGTGTGACTTGGCATGCTAGACTAGGACATATCGGGAAGAACAGGATGACTCGGTTAGCTTGAGAAGGCCATTTTGGCTCACTCGCTAAAGTTTCCTTACGCGTATGTGAACCTTGTCTAGAAGGAAAAGCTTGTAGAAAACCTTTTGGTAAGGCCAACTGTGATACTCAACCTCTTGAGATGGTACATTATGATATTTGTGGACCTATGAATGTTAAAGCTAGACATGGTTATTCTTATTTCTCACATTTATTGACGATTATAAGCGATTTGGTTATGTATATTTGATTGCTCACCGCTACGACACGTTAAATTGTTACAAGCGCTTTGTTACAGAAGTTGAGAATCAAGCATGGAAGAGTTTAAAGACTCTTCGTACTGACGGTGGACGTGAATATTTATCTGATATGTTCATGGAATTTTGTGAGAGTAAGGGAATAACTAGACAACTTACTATTCCAAATACTCTGCAACAAAATAGTGTTGCAGAGAGAATGAAGAGAACATTTTTGGATATGGTTAGACCAATAATGGCGCAAGCCAACCTCCCAATTTATTTTTGGGGGGATGTTATTATGACTGCGGCTTACATTATGAACTTTGTCCCAAGTCAATCGGTCCCTTCTACGCCATATGAACTTTGGAAAGGCAAAAAACCTAATTTAGGAAATTTACGCCCGTGGGGCTCAGCGGGTTATGTTCACAATGCTTCTCATGTGTTTGGAAAGCTAGGTCCTAGAGCATGAAAGCTTGTCTTTATAAGATATTCCAATTGCTCAAAAGGATATGTGATGTATGGTGAACATCCAAGTGGAGGGATGACTAATATAGAGTCCAGAGATATTGTTTTCATTGAAAATGATTTTCCTCGAATCAATGACATTAACAAAAACTTGGAAATTTTTGAAATAAAAGAGAGTGAAGATATCTTACCATCTTCGAGCGAAGGTATAGAATTGGTTTCTCAACCTATAATCTGTAAAGATAGTGAGAGTGATCTGCATCCTAGTGGGAGTGAACCACTAGAGACACGAGTTTTTGAACCACGCAAAAGTGAGCATGAAAAAGTACCACGTCGTCACTTTGAGATTGAAGGGGGAATACTAATGTATGCTGTGAGTATTGAAGATAAATCTACTTCTTTTAAAGAATCCATCTCTTCAATTGCTAGCAATAAATGGATTACTGCAATGCAAGAGGAAATAAAATCAATGGATAAGAATGATAGTTTGGAGTTGGTTGATCTTCTGTCTGGGTGAAAGGCCATTGGAAACAAATGGGTCTTTAAAATTAAAGGCAATGCAGATGATTCAATAGAAAAATACAAAGCTCGTCTAGTGGAAAAAGGATATACTCAACAAGAAGGTATTGACTATGAGGTAACCTTCTCTTATGTGGTAAGGTTTGCCTCAATTCTCCTTATGCTTGTTATTGTTGCATATTTGGACTTAGAATTACTCCAGATGGATGTTAAAATAGCATTCCCCAGTGGAGAACTAGACGAAGAGTTTTATATGTCTCAACCAACGGATTTTGAGGTCAAAGGACTAGAGCGCAAGGTTTGTCATCTCAAATATTCCATTTATGTCCTTAAACAATCGTCTAGACAATGGTATATGTGTTTCCATCAATCTATCACCTCTGTTGGTTATGAAATGATTGAGGAAGACCATTTTGTGTACATCAAATGATCCCAGAAAAACATTCTTATCCTAGTTTTATATGTCAATGACATTCTAATAGTAGGTAATGATCTAGAAGGAATTATCGCCACTAAGAAGTGGTTATCCTCTAATTTTGAAATGACGGACATGGGTGAAGCTAATTATGTATTATGTGTTAAGATCACATGAGACCACTCAAGAAATATTCTTAGTTTGTCTCAAGAGACTTGCATAAAAAAGATTCTTGAGCGCTTTCGAATGCATGATTGCAAACCCATTGACACTCATGTGGAAAAACGATCCGTCCTAAGTAATGATCAATGCCCTAAGAATGAAGAAGAAATAAAAGATAGATGTCCAATGTACCTTATGCATCTGCAGTTGGGAGTCTTATGTACGCTATGTTATCTACTTGTAAGTTGTTACCAAAGTTACCCTGGACCATATCACTGGAAAACAGTTAAAAGGATATGTTGATATCTTAAAAAGACTGCTAACGATAAGAGACTCGGTGTCTCCGAACATGTAAAAGAGGCGGTGTTGCTTAGCACATCAGCTCTGGCATATGCGAAAGATCCCAAATACCATGGAAAAACCAAACACATTGGTAAGAGATTCCACTTTATACGCGATATGGTTGTACGAAGAAAGGTTGTTCTTAGACATATATCCACAAATAGAATGTTGGCTGGCCCTTTAACTAAGCCAATTTCGAGAATTGCTTTTTAATCTCACGCTAATAACATGGGATTGAACATGATTTGATGTGTAAGACATGTGATGAGGACATTATTATATGATGAATAAGTATTTAATGCTTTCAGGTTTTGGAAGATATGTTTTTTGAAAACCACGTGCTTTTATAAAATACTTTTCTATACAAAGTCTCCTTAATATGTTTAGGATGAGATCTCACAGAAAGATTGATCATTAAATGTAACCACCATTTAATGAAGCATGTTATAAAGCCATCTATGATTTTCTGAATAGTCACTATGTGAATGACTGTTGGATCAGAAATTCAAGTTAGTTGCTTAAATAACGACTAGACTAAGATCGGTATGGCGTATGCTTTTATGCTGGACATTCCCATTTGAGTGTTAGAAACGTCATAACATACACTTTGTGGTGTATGTGCAAAGACAACCGAATGTGAGAGCGATGAAGGATTCCCTGCTTCATTGTTGTGTGAGACACTGGATTAATATCCAATTGTCTACCCCTTTGACTTGGCTTCATATCACGAATATAATACTTGATGATGCTACTTTAGCATGTTTTTTAATATGATACTAATTTCCATATGATAAGGCATGTCTAGGAAAACTATTAAGTTGAATTGAAATGATATGAATTTCTTTGAAATTTTTTTGATGATACACTATGAATTGTGACTCATAGCTGGCCAACATTTTTCGCCTGTCAAGAATCATGAGTATAATGTGTATATGCATGGGTGTAATACTACTTGCGAGAGGGATTAAGAGTATTGTATCAGGTGTAGCCAAATTATCTGAGGTAATGAGATACGAACGTTTCTTTGTGAAGGGTTGATGTATCCATGCTAAATCGTAATGAGTTAATAGTATGGAGCTTCTGAAATGCAGGTATCTCGGCGGTCGCACAAACTATTTACTAATATGAATTTTTTTATCTTAGGAGTGTGATTGGGAAGCATGTTGGCGCTACACATACTATGTGTGAGTGGGAGATGTATAAATTGGGCACCCATTGTGTATGTGCATGCCCAAATTCCATCTTGGGTGGTTAAGTAAAGTCATATGCTTGACTTTGTCAAAGTAAAAATCCTTCTTCAACTAACTAAGCCATGGTGAAACAAGTATTCTGTTTCTTGCCTCCATGTGGTTTCTTGATGCTAACAAGTGTTAGAACTTGTTACATGTGTTTGATCCTTACTCCCAAATGCTTGACACTTTCCAAGAGTACATACTTGAAGTGCAAGTATAAATAGACTCGTAACTCTCATATGTTGAGAGAAAAGCAATAAGTTTAGCAAGTGGTAAGCTAAGTATGGAGAGTAATAACTATCTATAGAGTATGTAAGTGAGCATTCAAAATAGTTAGCAATTAAAGTATTCAAGTATTCAACATTAGTTATGTAAAATTACCCAAAACCCTTAGTGTCCTTTGGAGAGAAAGTTGAGGTTCTATACGGTATTTAGTTTGTGGAAATATAGCTTGTGCTCGTTTTTATGGCACCTACTCACCACTGAGTTTGGAGGTTCAAGAACGTGAAACGCAAGTGATCCACCAGTTTTAATTCATCCTTATCTAGAGCGATTACAAGGTATGAATTAATAACCTGCTTCCGCATTCGATTTGTTCGACTTACATATATATTAGTTATATAAGACTAACAAAATGAAATATGAGTTTACAGTTCTAAAGTATAGACATGACATGAATACTAAGCCAAAGCATTCATCGAAATCTAATGATATCTATAGTCTTTGAAAAAGTTAGTGTTCACGAAATATCAAGAGAATCAACTAGACAGTCAGTCTCAATCAAGGAAAATACATCCAAGAGTTATATCCCTGTTTCTAAATGTAATCAGAAAATCAAACAGATAGAAATCCGCGAGCCTGAGTATTATGAGAAACAAATTGAACGATACCAAAGACCAATGTTCAAGTGTCAATCAATTTCAATCAACAGCCATAGGTTGGATTTACCAATTGATTGAACTACGCACAACCTATGATATTTCAATTATATAGAAAATATAATGCGGAAAAGAAATAACACAGACACCATAAAATTTTGTTAACGAGGAAACTGCAAATGCAGAAAAACCCCGGGACCTAGTCCAGATTTGAACACCACATTTTATTAAGCCGCTACAGACTCTAGCCTACTACAAGTTAACTTCGTACTGGAATGTAGTTGAGCCCTAACCAATCTCACACTGATTAAGGTACAGTCGCGTTCCTTACGCCTCTGAATCCCAGTAGGACTCTACGCACTTGACTTTCTTAGTTGATCTCACCCACAACTAAGAGTTGCTACGACCCAAAGTCAATGACTTGATAAACAAATCTGTGTCACACAGAAAAGTCTATTGAATAGATAAATCTGTCTCCCACAGAAATACCTACGAGTTTTTGTTCCGTCTTTTGATAAATCAAGGTGAATAGGAACCAATTGATACACCAGACTTATATTACCAAAGAACGGCCTACTAATATCAATCACCTCACAATAACTTGACTATATGGTAGTATAACAAGTTATTGTGGAATCACAAAGAATGAGACGAAGAGATTTGTGATTACTTTTTATATCTTACCTATCGGAGATAAATCTCGAGCAAATCTTAGAGAAGATAGTACTCAATATGATAGAACAAAGTAAGATCAGAACACACAACTACAGAGAAAATAGTTGGGTCTGGCTTCAGAATCCCAATGAAGTCGTTAAGTCGTTAACCTATAATGTTTTTAGGAAAAACCTAGGTTAAAGGATAATCGACTCTAGTCGCAACTAGTATCACACATGAGGTGTGGGAATTAGGTTTCCCAGTTGCTAGAGTTCTCCCTTATATAGTCTTCAAATTAGGGTTTGATAAATTTGGAACAAAGCAATCAATATTCACCATTAGATGAAACCTGATTAAAGATTCAAGCTAATATCTTTCAACCGTTAGTTGGTCTTTAGATTGTTACACACAAATGAAATATACCTTCATTTAGATATGGGTAACCGTACCTAAACGTGTATATGGAGTTGGCTCAATAATAGTTAACCGAAGTTAGCCATATGAACACTTTTGTCTTAACCTTGTTCATCTTAACACTTTTAGATCAATTGATAATCAAATGAATCTAATTGTGTTACTCATAGAGTTGTTCAATTGTTTATATTCTCATAGAAGTATACAAGACACAATTGAAGCAAAATCGGATTGATTCAAAAGAATCAATTCATGAACATTTTAGCCACGGTTTGAAAAAATTGCATTCCTTAATATATAAATGTTTTTTTTCATGGGTATGAAATCATACTTAACCGATTTAAGAACCTGAACCACTTAAGTTTGCAAACGGGTACGCAAACTTAAGTTCCGGACCTTGGTCACAAGCCGACAGTTTGCAAACGGGTACGTAAACTTTAGCTACGGACCGAACTCAGTTGAAACTGTTTGCGAACGGGTACTCAAACTTGGTTTTAGGACTTCAACAGTTAAATCAGTTTGCGAACGGGTATGCAAACTTAAGTATCCTGACTTAAACAGTTGAATAAGTTTGCAAACGGGTATGCAAACTTCCGAACCTGAATTCCGTCAAAACAGTTCGCACACCAAGTACACAAACTGTAATGTATCCAGACATGGGTTTTAGCTCTTAACTCTCATTAAAACATTCTTAGAAGACGACAATAGCTGTCTCACACAAACTATTAGCTTATAAGCAATTTTCAAGTGATCGAATGATCAATACGAAACATTCCGAGCCTACATCAAATGATTGTCTCACACAAATCATGTAAGATGTTACCAGGTGATTTTCACATGATCATCTTTTGAATTTCGTCAAGAATAATGATAAACGTGGTTAAAGAGAAAAGCTTTACAACACATATTTCGAGAAAGATATAAGTGAGTTAAACTCAGCTCGAAATATCAAATGTGTATAAAGTAAAGTCTATATAGCTATACGACTTTTATCTCAATAGGAGATAGAAAAGAATAGACTTCTGAGTGATAGATGAGTTCAAGTCTCCACATACCTTTTGTTGATGAAGTTCCACAATCTCCCCTTAGTAGTTCTTCGTCTTCAATCGATGAACGTCGTGAAGTCTAAATCTCAACTATACATTCTATCCTAGTCCGAGACATAGCTATAAGTAGACTAGAAATCAAGACTTATAGTTTTGACAACTAAACTTGACAAACAAGTTTGAGATAGCAACGCTTGCGAGTTCGACCGAGCAGTGCTCTAACAACACCAATTACAAATATCGATCATACCATCTCATGGTGATTACTTAAGATCGGTTACACCAATTAATAAAAACTAGTCATACCAAATCGTAAGTCAGGCATTGTGATTAGTTATACCAAGATACATAACAAAGTTACGATCGGTTCTACCATCTTACACATATTGGTAATCCAAAGATTTGCAATGAATAGCCGTACCAATAAGCCTAATGATTTCCCTTTCGATTCATAAAACAAGTTCATGAATGTACTTCCTTTAAACGAATGTAAAACATTGTTTCCTAGGATGAAATCTTCACCATAACTCATTCACATAATCATAACAGTATATACACGATTATGTCGATGTCATATCTATGAAGTTCAAAATATAAGTGTTATACTTCGTAGTCTAATTCCCTAATACTATGATCATACAAATATGACCATGTCACATCACTAGAGTATTATACAATATGTACAGTATATACAGCTTCGCAGTTATGTTTTCAATATAGCACGACTTGAAAGATACGTTAGGAATGAAACAGTTCAAGTCAATATTACTAACCTCAAGAGGAAGGATGATGTCTTCGTTGTAGCTCGCTTTTTCTTCAGGTCTTCGGAGTAACACTTGTATGTCTCAACATTCCTATACTTTATAGTCTAACCTAAACGAAGTTGACTCTAGTATATAATCAAGCGACTTTAGATGAGTTTTGACACACTAAAATATGACAACCAAACTTGACATACCAACGCTTGGTGAGTTCAACCGAGCTATGCTTTAACAACCACCACAACAAGAACAACATTCACCAGTAATTTTACCGCTGCAACATCCAATAACACCGCTGCAACAACACTTTCCACCACCACAACATCAAAAAATAAAAAATAAAAATTAACAATCTCAACAAATATCATGAAATTTGTAAACATCATGAAATTAAAATCTAAATCTAAACCTAAATAAAGTAAAATTATACCAGTTTCGGAATCAAAATCTAAACACAAATTCAACATTTGAAGAACTTTACATTTATAAAATCCAACAACACCGCCATTACCATCAGTCGAACAACAAATACACAAACACAAACCAATAAATCACCAAATTCCAACATTACCGCCAATCCAAACACCACCACTACTACCAGCAGCACATAACCACTACCACACCCATCAACTATCACTTTCAAAAACCACAAAATATAAAATCCATAAGCACATTAGTTTTTATAATGTTGATGTAAGAGAGGCAATACACAATATGAAGTTAGCATTTTAGGTACTCGTACTGAAAATAGCAAGAAATTAAGCTAATATTTTTAACAAGCGTGATTTAAACTACAAGCATGACGATACTAATCCAAGGAATGGTGTCAACAACAAAAGTTTGGGATCAACAATAGTAGTTGATCCCATAGAAAATTGTCCCAAAAACAGTAGTTGATCCCATTTTCACAATGAAGATGGCCGCTCACTTCACGATTCAACCGAAAAACCATAACAATGAACAAACAAACCAGCATATGCATCAATTCTAAAATATATAAACTCAAAACATGGGAACTCCTTATTTTGGATGCGCATGTAATGATGTGCCTGTAGTACATAAAAACAAATTTAGTCAAGTTTCACACTCAAACTAAGAACACAATAAACATGGAAATAAAAAATAGGTTGTTAAACTTTTAATAAATCAAACAAGAAACAATTTAATTTGATAATTACCATAAATCCACCACCATCACTGATAGGTTGGAAACCTGCAATAAAATACTGCAAGTGCACAGTGTCTAACTAGTAGGCAATGGCAAGTACAGGTCGTTCCCATGAGGAGTGTGAAATACTCTACCAACTAATACCAAAAACTAAGTAATCAACAAGATGATGTTTTAATGATATTCAGAAATTCGAAGCAAAATGAAATAACAAATAATCGTAATAATAAACAAAGTAGGAGTGGGTTATTAGGGTTTTCGATTTCCACCAATTCAATCATATAAATCTCTACTAATCTCTATTTATTACTCAAGACAAATTTCGAAATCAATCTCATGTCTCGGAAGATATGTTAAATTCTAAATTATAGTTTATCCGATGTAATTTCCTTCGCTTCATAGGTAGTGATTCTAAAGCATTACATATCAATTCTAAAGCATATCACGTCAAGGGATTTAACCAAAGCACGAAATATCAATTGAAAAGTATAATTAATCAAGAAAATCACATAAACGATTAAACACCAAGTTATATGAAGAGAAATTACTAATCAATCAAATCATTATTAGAAATATCATCGTAGAGTTTGTATAACTAAAATTGGTTTCCATCTCAACCCTAACAAACAATTTTAGCAAATCATGGAGAAACGAAATTGGAAATCAGCAAACCCTATTCTCCAAACGGCGTCTGCCGCCTCCAACCGGCCTCCCCCTTTGTCTCTGTTCGTTTTCAAAAATAAATAGCTGGTACGATGGTTTGGAATAAGACCAAACATACGACTCCCTAAGGCCCAGTCCAAATCCAACTGCTTCCTGTCCAACCACAGCCTTTTCCTTCATCCGACTACAACACCCATCTGTTGGCTGGCCACCTAACCAACTGAGCACCACCTCCATCTGTTGTCCCATACGAGACTAGACAACAAACACCTCCAGTTGGTTGCAATGATTCTCCTCCGACTCGGCTATACTCCACTTCCTTCACCGAGTCAACAGTTCTCTGAAGTTACATGGAGCTGACTCCATCTTCTGTCCGGCAAATGCTATCCATCTCAACTTCTCAGCAGCCCAGCTCGAACCCCACTGCCGGAAAGTTGTACCAACTTATTGTCCTTCCAACTAAAGGACCTCCCTGCACTCGATCAGCTCTAATCAAATATGACCCCAGCATACTCACTGTTGCTGCAGTGAACAACATTTCGAACGACTGGGGCTCCATTATACAGCTCCATGACTCAAAGCTTGTAGTGGATAAGCTTTCTTTTCTTCTCTTGATACCAGCAGGTTTAATCCACCACCAAAGCTGCAACTCAGCTCCTTGTGTTGTCGCTGCAAAACTAAACCCTAAAAAAAACACCCATAAATGCGGAGTACATATCCAGATATCCTACTTGGTTGCTGCAACTTCATGTCTCAATTGAACTCAGTTAGTCCACTACTCTGAATTCCCATTGCAGTCACTGACAAAAACCAACGTACTGCCAAGCTCCATAACAACCATTAGCCAAGCACACAGATCCTAACTTCGCTGCTGCAACTTATTCTTGTTCGAGAGCATTAGTTTACAGTGAGAATCAACCACTTCAATCTCCCATCATACACAATCGAAATCTCCCAACTCCGGCTGACATACGGACTCTTCATCTTCGTTGCTGCACTATGAACTAACCCCAGTTCAAACTACTCCATTCATATACGTACAGCACCACAAAATAAAGGCAAAGTCACCACTCAACACTGCTTTTCTCGGCACTAAATTCAGGCCACATCTGACTGCGACTTTCCCTCTACAACAAACCAGCACTATCTCTATAGTTTTTGTCTCTAGTCTCGGCCACAGATCCACTTCTCTTTCTCAACAACAACCATAGCGATTTCAGGCCATGCACCTCCAAAAGAGAACGAATTCAGCCTCTCTGTGTGTTCGACAATCACCGCCTGGAATTATTGCCATCACCAAGAATCATCGACCCTCTAACACAACTTCATAATCAACTCAAGAGCTTCTTCTCCCTGTATGTTTCCACGGCACACATTCAGGCCAAGTATGACCCAATCAATTACTCCCAATACAGACCCATCACACAGAATCCATCTCTTTGTAGTGCGAGATTAATTCCGTCTTCAAGTACTGATGTTGTTGAAATACGCCTGGTGTTGGTATGGAGTATAGAAAACTCCACTTGTACGCACATACTCCACCAGCCCATGTGTCACTCAAATGGTTCAGAGAGTATTAGCCCTTAGGTGCACAGCATGCACTATATGTGCTGGCCACGAATAGTGATGTAGCCAAGCAGGTGGTCATGACAAAAATTCAATTAGTTAACTTGGTAGCCAACTAATAATTAAGCTCTCCCTCCTTCTGGTTCCATAAGTAACTTTGGTGATTGGTGTCGCAAACTCCATTTAGTAGTTCACTTAGCCGTTTATTCTCCGTATGACCACATTCTCTTGTACTTTCTATAAAAGCATTAAAATAGTGTTATTAGTCAAAATGTCGAGTACTAGCTAATATAAATATGGGTATAAAATATAGTATTTATGTGCTTATCAATCACCTCTACTACAAAAACAACATCCACCACCACCATCAGAACAAGCATCCATATCCACCACCACTACTGCAAATACAACAAACATCACTACTACCTTCACTTTAGATACACCTGCCACCATCATTACCACTACAACACCGATAAAACACAAATCAACTAATCATACAAAAATTATCGAAGACTACAAACTGATTTTGCTGAATTTTATTGAATCAAAATCAAAATTATAAGAAAGTGTAAACTAGTTTAAACATCAAATTGATTATTTACCTTCCGATTTAATCTTGATGTCGATTACCACCAGACCTGAAAATTAATGAAATCAAAATTATGAAATCTGAATCTGAAGTTTACTAGTTTAAACATAATCATTAATCTGAATCTTCAACTTGAAATTATGAAATCGAAACAAAAAACAAATCGATCTATGAATTTGGTTTCAAAAATCAATTGAAATCTACCTACGAACCGGAGTATGATCAGATGTATATGTAGAAGATTGTACTAATACTTGTACTTGCTCTGCTAGTCAGCCCAAGCCTGACTGAGGAAGAGGATGGATTAGAGCTGGGCATACTTTATTTCATGATGAAATCATTGCGATAAATAAGGAGAAAAAAAGTAAGACCATTCCATTTCGACAAAA
>JAJJMB010011095.1:22500-92681 GCA_023531105.1 Papaver atlanticum
TTCTTCTTTTATGATTTATCACATATTCGCGTGAACGGAAAGGACGAGATTTCACTTCTTCCAATGAAAAAGATGATGCATATAGGTATGACCAACTCCAATACAACGTTAATCGCTCTCGTTCATACTTAAATGGATATAAATGCATACTGTTTTACTTTACACAGTACATTCTTTCAGCTCTACCTCGATGGTCGTCAAGTCAAGTGCTTTCATTCCGTGGTTAAATAGCTGGTCATTCTCAAACTCAAATGTATTCGCGTATAAGTATAACGGCTGTTAGAGAAAAATAAAGATGATGATTCACACCGCCAAATGGTGGGGGCTTGTGAGAAATGTCTTTGATTTGTTTGCATGTCACCTCGGTTGGGAAAATTGAAGCAGCAAAATCAAATCTGAACATTTTAAAGGCTGTGGGGGCCAAGAGTAATGGGAGGTGTGTGCGAACTGGGGATGCCAAAAGATTGGGGTCCCCTACAAACTCAAAGATTAGAGAAAGAAAGAGTGTCAGTGAAGTGAAGGGAGAGATTAAATCCCATGCTTAGTGTGGTCAAAAATTCTCCACAGCCTATGAAATAAACCGTGCAAAAAAAACCCGTCATAAAGCTCTCACAGACACCCGGCCCCATACTGTCCTCCACGAGGCCCATAGGACCCATAAAAAAAACTGTGAGAGCTTTTTAGAATTTGGTTTTTGTGTGGTTTATTATGTTGTCTGTTTAGAACCGCTCTAATGTGGTGTGGTCCAAAGGCAAAAGGGAAAAACCAGAGACAAGTTATGGTCATCACTGTTTTTGTTTAATGATCATTCAAGCACATCTCAAACCTAGGACTAGGAGGCGTAAATTTCATTTCATAACTTTTCTTGCTTTTAGAATTCTAGACAGTGATATCGAGCATTACCAAACCTCGTTCAAAACCTTATTTTTGGTAGGGTAGTTTATTTGTATGAGAAAAATATATCCAAAGTGTTTAAACTAAAGAGAAACCAGGAACCAGTAGTAGAGCAGTAAAACTAGAGAAGAAGAAACTTATTGTTCAATTGGTATCACCGTTATAAAGAAAATGACCTTTATTTATATATATTTTCTTTGCTGATCAAAAAAAAGAAGATTTTATTTTTTTATAGTGTAATATAAGATAAAGGACATTATCTAAGAATAAACCAAAAGTTTTCTAACTATTTCATTAAACCTTGATCTGTAAAATTTCTTTTGTTTTTCAAACTTTTATTCTCAATCCGTTATTTCTTTCTGCATTGTAGGTAATCTGGTTTAGCAATTGCGTGTAATTGTTGTAGTTCATTTCCTTTCTTGGGCTAGTGAAGCCCCCTGATTTCGCGTGTCTTTACCTTTATGATTTTATTTTGAAAGTAGAAACACATTATTCTCAAACCACCAGCCAGGTTAGTTTCAAAAAGGGAAAAAAATTGGTTTATGTTTATTGGCGGTGTTTTCTCAAGTTGGTTTCTTCTTCAATGCCTTGTGTCATCTTGTTCAATGTGGTTTTGGAATTTAGATTTGTTTGCTAAGGTTTGGTTGGGTCCTTTTGCTAGTTAGTATTTTCTACCAAGGATCCTTGTTAGAATTCCTTGTAGTTGTTTTTCTGATCTAGATTAGGTTTTTGAAGACTATTTATGATCGGGTTTATCTTATTTCTTCTCTGGGATAACAGTATTGAGTTTGAGCCTATGCAATCAATGAAATCAACATCATGATTCATCATTTTACCTCTTCTACACCTATAAGCAGGATACTCTGCAATAAGAATTCAGTCCCCAACTTCAGCTGGATTGACAATACCTTACTTACAGCTTCACAATATCTACCAAACTGATGCATTTTTTTTAGTGAAACTTGTAACAACCCGTACTCGATGTCTCCTCGCCTTGGTCCATTATAAGAATATTAGATCAAACTGTGAGTCTTGACCAAGGTGACTTACTTACCACACCAAGCATGATATTCAACATCTCCACATGTTGGAACTATGATTGCTACATTCCATGGAATTTTTTGCAGCTTCTTCGTTTCTATGTATCATAGCAGCAAGCTCAAAGCCTATTTGGTTTGAGAATGGGCCGGTGAATTCGACGCCTCTACTTAGACAGTTTTTATCAGTTTCATTGTATTTTACTGTTTCAGCAAAGTTATTTCCCCCCTTTTAAATTTCTTTAGTCAGTCTTGGTTACGTCTGTAATTCCTTTTGCTTATTCAGTTTAGTATCTCTAAGTAGCTTATTAGCAGTAGTAACTTAGTAGTCGTAACTCTGTTTGTATTTGAGTTTTAGTTTATGTAACATTCGTAATAGCACTGCTAGTTAGTTTAGCACTAAATATTTCTAGGGCAGAGATTGGACGATACTTCAAACCAGATTCAAAGCTAAAGATGCAGGTTGAAACTATGGATAAAGCCGAAAAACAAGGAGGTAGACAGTGTTCGGTTGTGCCGTGCTCCGCAACAACTGGGTACAAAGGAATCTCCATCTCAGATCAATTGCATCAACATCCGTCACCACCAACCAAGTTCTTATGGACTCAGCCATGTCCATCAAACGTACAGCTTTTCTTGTGGAAAGCATTCGTCGAAGGCCAACGGACCCTCGATAACCTCATCCGGATCCACCCCAGCAACTACAACATCTACCCCAGCTGCAATTCTAATCCAGAGATTGATATTCAACTTTTGCTCCAATGTAAAGTTTTCGTAATTTCTTGGCATTACGATCCAATTGTATTCGAATCCTCGGGTATCGAATACCATCATGTAATATCCCTTTACTAGATTAATAAATTTCATGCTTCAAAAAAAAAATACAGGGCATTAGCATTTACTATAAAATAAGCTAGGTATCCGGCCGGGGCTCAACCGTTCTGTGGCTAGCTCATTTTTAGGGTTGGTCACTTTGCGACAAAATTTTGCGGGGTTTTTATGGTTAGTTGGAACCTACAACTATTATTTTGCAAACTATTTAACTCTAAAACCACCAAAGAAGTTGTCAATTACATGTTCAATACTTGCCAACTTATCTGAATTGCAAGTCCAGAATATGTTCACCGAGTTCTCAACTCAATGAAACCAAACCTGATTCCTTCAAGACCCAATGCCTCAATGTCCGCCAATAATTTACATTTATGTACTTAACGACCCTTGATTGATATAACAGAGTGAATCAATCTTTAAACGCACTCTTCGTATTGACATCAACACATTTTTGGTATCCATCAATTCTTGTAATGAAGCTTAAACTACTGCATGGGTTAGTTTCCAACCTATTCACACACATGGCACAATCATACAACTCAATATTTACCAAAACTAACTCCCCCTTTGGTTGCAAGTAAGGACATTATTACATCAGAGGCTTATGAATTTACTTATTTTAGTTAACAACAATCGGTCATATGTCTAATAACGCATAGCAGCATACCTTCCAGTTATGGAATATGTAAGCGTTGCTAATAGATGGAGGTCCATAAGAAACAACCCGGAAAAGAAAAGTAATTACCAGGTTAATGGACGTATCAAACTTATACTTTCGGATTGTTAACGCCTGAAATTCCCATTTTCATATGATCATAACTCAAACATTGTTAATTGTAAGCCACTTCTTAAAATTTCAAAATTTTGATGTAATTGCAAACCACGACTCAATTTTCTGCTAGATTTGTAATAAGTAATTAAAAAAACAAAAAAACATCATCAATGCAAAAACTAAAATTGTTTTTGTGTAGGATTACCACACCATAGGCACACTGAATAGCTCAATTTTCGGGGAGATGATCCATATTTATTCATCCCTGATGATGATATAGATGAGAGTTTAGAGGAATGGAGATTAAGTTTGATCGGTAAACAGGATTTCATCAAACTGAAGATGAATGTTGTGAAATCGGCTTTGCAGGGGACAATGGAGTTTAAAAAGTGCATATCAACTTATCCCTTTAAGTAAAGGTTTATTCATAATCGAATTGGATAATAAGGAAGATAAGAAACTTATTTGGGGAGTATATTGGGTTGTTAAGTCTCAAATTTTGAAACTCATATTATGGGTACCAAATTTTAACCCAGATTCTTAGAAATCTTAAACAACTTTTGTTTCCTGGTCTGAGTATTGAGTACTGGAAGGAACATTATCTTGCACATCAGAAAAGCAGTTGGTAGACCAACTCAACTTGATGAAACAACACTGAAAAAGGGAGTAGGTTATTATGCAAGTGTATTGGTGGAAGTAGATTTATCCAGAGTTATATTCCAAGTAAAGCTTGGGTTGAATCCAAATATGGTGGTTTTGAGCAACCTATTCAGATTCCTAAACTTCCAAAGTTATGTAATCATTATAAGGTAGTGGTTCATTTAGTTGTTGAATGTAAAACTAAAAGAAAAAAACAAGATCACCAAGAAGTGGCACATGTTCTTCATAAGGAAGTTACAAAAATTTGGAGGAAAATTACACCTAAGAATGTTAAACTCCCTAATCTTGGTGGTTTTTGATATATGTTTTAATCCTTATCCTTATCCTTATGATGGTGAGCAAGTGGTGGATAGTGATGAGGAAGTTGATGCAATTGTTCCACCCATTTAGCAAGATGCAGAAACCCTCAAGCCTAATGAGGGTAGAGTCAGTTCAGGTAAATTTCATGTGTTGCAGAATATAAATGAAGATATCTTAAGTTCGTAAATTGAGTTTCCTTCTTTATTAATAGAAAAATTTCTAGATGTTGTCTCTAGTTCACCTTCTATCAATACAGTAGTAATTATTGTTCCTCCACTGGGGTGGGGGTGGGGGGGTGGGGTCATTACTATAAAAAAACAAGTTGCAAGTTTAATATCAAATGGGAGTCTGAGAAGAGGTAATTCTTCTCAATCTCGATCTTCTAAATGAAAGTTATATATTGGAATGTTAGAGGCATGGGTAGAGTCAAGGCAAAAGACAAATTTAGAAGTTTTTCTTTTTTTCCATCTTTAGTAATCTTGCAGAACAAAAAGTTAAATATTCTACAGATTTTTGTAAAAAGTTGAAGTTATCCGGTATGCACTATGAAGCTATACATAATTCTAGTGCTTCAAAAATTGAAATATCTGGATTTTGTGGAGTTCTTCTACAAGTGCTCCAGTAATTGTGTTTAATATTGGACAAGCAATAACAGTTGATGTAGGAGGTGCTCTTATTACTGGGTCACATGTTACTTCATTAACAGTTGATAGAAGAGATTTATGGAGTGAGATGGTGGACATAAGTGCCTTGACTAGACCATGGTTAGTAATGAGAGATTTTAATAGAGTTCTAAGTGAGGAGAAGAAAGTTTGTGGTTTAAGACCATTGAGGATTTCAATGTTAGAGTTCAATTGTTGCCTTCACAGTTGTGGTTTGATTCAAGCTCCTAAAACATGACTGGATTTTTCTTGGTATAATAACATAATCGGATCAAAGATAATAGTTTGTAATTAGGATAAAGCCGTGTTTAATGATAAATGACTTGAATTTTATTGCAGTTGGGGTTACAAAATTGGAGTCAGAGGTATTTCAAACCATGGTACTCTTTATGGTGCAAATGCTGATATTCCTAAACCAGCAAATGTCCATTTAGAGCACTCAAAGTATGGATGAGTCATCCTCACTCAAAGTTTGGATGAGTGATGCGTGTCGTAAGTGCAACAAATTAATCAAGATATTTCCCACTAATTAACTAATAATATAGTGGTAGTAAGGATCGTTCCCACAGAGAGCTGTGTAATTGATAGGTTATTTGAATCAGCAAAATAAAAGTAAAACACAAATGGGGGTTGATTGAAGTAAAGTAAATAAAATAAAGATGATGAAGGAATCATTCGTTGTTACCAAACGTTAATCGAATCAGTATACTTATCTATCTTCCGTCAGAATCATTCATCACCAACCATAGAATAGCAGGTACGCTTAGATATCCCCAAAACTCCTTATATCACCGGATAACAGGTACGCTTAGTCACCGGATTTTATCCAACTGAGCCGGCTTGAGGTACGCTTGCAAGGTGTAACTCGATCGAATGCTTTAGGCTTTGTGAATTTAGGTTTGATCCCAACAGTTAAACTCAGTACGCTAGGTCCACTTACTGGTGTTGTATTCACACACGATTGCTTCACAGAATCCCTCTGCAAGGTCTCTTGTTCTCTACTTGTGTAGGAGATGCACGATAATTACGGATCGCTCCAAATCTCTACTAACAATAGAATGATCAATAGAATAATCTAGTTGCGCACCCAAACCAATCTAAGAATCAATCATAAACCCTAAATATAGAAAAGACAATCAATAATGATTAAAACTTCAAACAAACTTGTATTAACAAATCAGACTTCACGTCTAGAATATTGAATTCATCCTTAATCAACAAAGGTTTAGCTACACATAATTACAAGAAGAATGGGTTCCCCATTAAGGGGTAAACCCTAGGTTTTGATGTAGAAGATGTGATATGGGAGGTAAAATTGTGTCTCCCAAGGTGTCTAGATATGGATGATAGATCCCTTCTTAAGGCTCTGGATGTCTTCTTATATAGAACTCTCTAAGTTAGGCTTTAGAATCCTTCCGGGATCGTGTTTCCTTGAGTTGCAAGTCAATTTCGCGTCCAAATATGTCCCAGGAAGTTGTCAGGTTCGGCTCATAACTTGTCGACCTTTCCCGGACGAACCTGACAAGTGAAATTATCTTCAGGCGAGTGTTAGGTTCGGCTCACTTGATTAAATTACTTTTGAGCCGAATATCCTCCTATATACTCTTTGAAAATCTTGATTTTTAAGCTCCAGGTTCGGCTGACTCGAGCTGATGAAGTTATCAGCCGAACCTCTCTCTGTAACTTCAAGTCTTTCAATCTTGTTTCGCCCATAACTTCTTCCTCCGAACTCGGAATAACCTCATTCTTTTTGCGTTCACTTCGTATTCTCGTTCTCTTCAAGATGGTATTAAGAAATCTTACATTTGAATGAGTTGAATTTGGTCCTTGGCCTTCCTTCATTGATAGACTCCACTTCCTTGCTCATTTAAGCACTTTGTAGCTCCTTTTTGGATGATTCACCTGATATGACACATAAACTAGAAAGTAATCATAATAAAAAGTAATATGCAAGAATTATAGATAAAACAAGTATGGAATTGACATTCTAAACATGTAAATTATGCACTTATCAATGAGCCATCCTGGTTTTCTACAAGTAACAAAGGACTAAGGAGTAAACATATGGAGGGTAATTCTATTTTTGTTTTGATGAGCAAAATGAAAAGACTTAAATTAGATTTAAGAGTATAATTTTTCAGTTTTTGGAGATGTTAAAAGTAAATTGAAAGTGGCAGAAAAGGAAGTGTTTCAAGCTACTTTAGCTTCTGATCAAAACCCTGAAGATAATATATTATTAAATAAGTTAGTGAACGTAAAAGGAAAACAAGAAGCGTTATCTAAAAATAAAATAAAATAGTTCAACATAAATCAAGAATTGTGTGGTTAAAAGATGGAGCTTCAAATTCAAAATTCTTTCATGTAAATCTAAAGATAATACAGACTCAAATTATGATAGTGGAGTTAGAAAATTCAGAGAGAGAGATAGTCACAAACCAAAAAGAGATAGTTGACATGTTTGTGTCCCGTTTTGAGGATAAATTCAAATTTAAAGAAGTATATATGGCTGAAGATATTTTTGATAACGTTTCAAAAGTTGTGGATGAAGTGGATAACCAAATGATACATGTTGTTCCAGCTGATGAAGAGATTAAGAAATCAGCATTTCAACTTAATCCAGAAAGTGCTCAAGGACCTGATAGACTTGCAGGGAGGTTCTACAGATATGCATGGGATATTATTGTCAACGAACTTACAAATACAATCAATTTTGTTGGAGAAGAGGATTTATTCCATCAGGTTTGAACTCCAACTTTCTGAAGTTACTTCCTAGTGAAAAATGCTAAACAATTAAAACATTTTAGACCAATTGGTTTAATAAATTTTAGTTTTAAGATAGTCACAAAAATATGGGATACAAGATTGGGGAGTATAATCAGCAAGATACTATCACCTCAACAAGGAGATTTCATAAAGGGAAGAACTGTTTATGAACAAATTGTATTAGTTTCTTAAATGAATAATGAGATTGACACTAAAAGAAGAGGAGGAAATTTTGGGTTGAAACCAAATATTACTCAAGCTTATGATTTACTTAGCTGGAGATTTTTATTTCTAGTAATATATGAGTTTAGTTTCTCAGATAAAGGTCTTCATTGGCTCAAAACATAATTGCAGTCATCTAGAATCTCTGTTTTGGTGAATGGAGGTCCAGAAGGTTATTTCCAAGTTGGTAGGGGAATTAGACAAGGTGATTGTTAGAGCACTGCTCGGTCGAACTCGCAAGTGTTGCTATCTTAAGCTTGTTGTCAAATTTAGTTGCCAAAACTATAAGTCTTGATTTCTAGTCTACTTATAACTAAGTCTCGGATTAGGATAGAAAGTGTAGTTGAGCATTAGACTTCACGGCGTTCATCGATTGAAGACGAAGAACTACTAAGGGGAGCTTGTGGAACTTCATCAACAAAAGGTATGTGAAGACTTGAAATCATCTATCACTCAAAAGTCTATCAACTCTATCTCTTATTAGAGACAAAAGTCGTATAGCTATATAGACTTCGATTATACACATTTGATATTTTGATCTGAGTTTAACTCGCTTACATATTTCTAGAAATATGTGTTGGTAAGCTTTCGCTTAAACCAAGTTCATCTTATATTCTTGACGAAAGTCAAAAGATGATCATGTGAAAATCGCCTGGTAACATCTTACATGATTTGTGTGAAACATTCATTTGATGTAGACTCAGAATGTTTCGTAGTGATCATTCGATCACTTGAAAATTTCTTTGAAGCTAATAGTTTGTGTGAGACAGCTATTGTCGTCTTCCGAGAATGTTTCAATGATTGAAATGGGAGTTTAGAACAAATAACCATGATTGGATATAGCACAATATGCGTACTTTTATGCTAACTGTTGCATGTTATTCCAAGTCCGGGAACCATAGTATGCATACCCGTATGCGTACTGGTTGGTTTAATGAAAGTCTGGGAACTTAGTATGCATACCCGTATGCATACTGGCATAAAGTTCATATCCGGAAATTCAACTGAGTTTGGAAGGTATACGTACCCATTCTCATACTGGAGAACCCAAACTTAGTCCGGTCACTTAGGTATGCGTACCCGTTTGCATACTTGAGTAGGTTATGTTCTAAAATCGGTTTGTTCATGAACTATTATATTTATATATTAAGGAATGCAATCTTTTGCTAACCGTGGCTATAATGTTCATGAATTTATTCGAGTGAATCAAAATCGATTTTGCTTCAATTGTGTCTTGTATACTTCTATGAGAATATAAACAATTGAACAACTCTAGAACTAGTTTCATTTGAGTCATTTGAATTAGTTATGGTTAAGATGAATAAGGTTGATATGAAAGTGTTCATATGGCTAACTTCGGTTAACTATTGTTGAGCCAACAAGGTGTACATGTTTATGTACGGTTACTCATATCTAAATGAAGTCACTTTTCATTTGTATGTAACAAGCTAAGTTAGATCTAACTGTTGAAAGATATTAGCTTGAGTCTAATCAGGTTTTCATCTAACGGTGAATATTGAATGCTTTATTACCAAGGTAACATTGATTGCAAACCCTGATTTGAAGACTATATAAGGGAGAACTCTAGCAACTGGGAAACCTAATCCCCACACCTCCTATATGATATTAGTTGCGACTAGAGTCGATTCTCCTTTAACCTTAGGTTTTTCACGAAACCCTGTAGGTTAACGACTTAAAGACTTCATTGGGATTGTGAAGCCAGACCCAACTATTTTCTCTGTAGTTGCGTGATCTGATCTTGTTGTTTTCTATCGTGATTGAGTACTATCTTCTCTAAGATTTGCTCGAGATTTAATCTCCGATAGGCAAGATAAAAAGTAGTCACAAACATCTTCGCCTCATCGTTTGTAATTCCACAATATCTTGTTTCGCTACCATACGATTAAGATTATTGTGAAATGATTGATATTACTAGTCTGTTCTTCGGGAATATAAGTCTGGTGTATCAATTGGTTCTTGTTCACCTTGATTTATCAAAAGATAAAACAAAACTCATAGGTATTTCTGTGGGAGAGAGATTTATCAATTCAATAGACTTTTCGGTGTGAGACAGACTGGTTTATCAAGTCTTCAACTTTGGGTCGTAGCAACTCTTAGTTGTGGGTGAGATCAGCTAAGGGAATCAAGTGTGTAGAGTCCTGCTGGGATTCAGAGGCGTAAGGAACGCAACTGTACCTTGATCAGTGTGAGATTGGTTAGGGCTCAACTACATTACAGTCCGAAGTTAACTTGGAGTAGGCCAGTATCCGTAGCGGCTTAATACAGTGTGGTGTTCAAATCTGTACTAGGTCCCGTGGTTTTTATGCATTTGCGGTTTCCTCGTTAACAAAATTTCCGGTATCTGTGTTATTTCTTTTCCGTATTATATTTGTTTATATAATTGAAATATCACAGGTTGTGCGTAATTTCAATCAATTAGATAATCCAACCTTTGGTTGTTGATATAAATTGATTGACACTTGAACATTGGTCTTTGGTACCATTCAAGTTGTTTCTTATAATAATCAGGCTCACAGATTTCTATCTGTTTGATTTGCTGATTACATTAAGAAATTGAGATATAACTCTTGAATATATTTCTTGATTGAGCTCACTTTATTAGTTGGTGCTTTCAGAATTATATTGGAGTTAGTCCATACAGATTTCCTAAACAAAATATTGGGTGTGGTTGTTAGACCTCCGCTTTTTCAATTGGTATCAGAGCAGGTAAACACGTTAGAGACCTTATAAGTCAGTGTTTATAGCGATCTGACTCTATGGACATAAGTGTTATCTCAGTAAACGTACCACCAGTCTTCGATGGCTCAAATTACTTATGGTGGAAAATTGCTAGTTGATCACAATCTCCATAAGGGCTTAAATTCGCATCCTTTCATATTGGATATCGGGTGCTAAGTAATACTACATAATTTCTATTAGGACACCTAGTTAAGTTAGGAATATGTTTCTCAAGTTTGTTTATTTAGGTGGTCCGTCATGCAGAGCCAGGGTTTATCATTGAATGAAATGATTAGTTTTTGTTTTGTTTTATAAGAGCAATTTTTAGAGTGATGAAAATTTCTAATTACCTAATTTACCTTGGCATAGGTAAATGATATGGTAATTACCAATCACCAATGATGATTAATCCCACCCATATTAATTAGAATCAACATGTTGATCATAATCTCCCTAAGGGTGATCTTAAATTTGCATCTTATCGTATTAGATTTCGGCTGCAAAATTGTTAGAGCATTGCTCGGTTGAACCCACTAAGCGCTGGTATGTCAAGGTTGGTTGTCATATTTTAGTATCAAAACTCAAAAGTCGCTTGATTAGTTTTCTATAGTCAACTTTGTTAGGTTAGACTAGGAAGTCTAGAAATGTTGAGACATACAAGTATTACTCTGAAGACTTCGAAGACGAATCGACTTCAGCAAAGACATCATCCTTCTACTTGAGGTTAGTAATACAATATTTGACTTGTTTCCATTTCTATATCGTTGCTTTCAAGTTGTTTAGATTGAAAACATAACATGCAAAGTTATATACATGAAACTCTAGTATTAGAGACTTGATCATCTTATTATGATCAAAGTGTCAAGGAAGAATATACAAGTTGTTTTACAACTTAGGTATATTGAATTATGAAGTATAACTCTTATTTTTTGAACTTCGTAACTGCGACATAGACATAATCTTCGTAACTTGTTTACTGGATTGTGTAATGAACTTAGGATTGATTTCATGCCTAGAAAACTATGCTTGATTACATGAGTTTAAGGAAGTAGACTTACGAACTTGTTTTGTAGTTGAAAGAAATCAATTGGATTGGTGGTCCGGTTTTCATTGAAGATATAAGGAAGGATCAATCCCTACTTATGTTAGGAACCATGCTAGAACCGATCCTTACCTATGTTGCGAGTCAAGGTGGTACCTATCCTTACCTATGTTGTAAGTTAAGGTAGTACCGATCCTAACCTATATGGGAATCAAGGTAGAACCGATCCCTACCTACATCGAGAGTCATGGTAGAACCGATCCCCATATGCAAAACCGATTTCTCTAGTCACGTACACTTTAGGGTTTGTGTGATTTTGGAAATTGGGTTTACTAAAAAGGAAATTTCAAGATATCAATATAATGAGTAATTCAAACATGTGCATAAATCTTATATTCTATTGTTCAAAGATATTCCTTGATACCTAAGGTGAGATCCAACCCTAAATGTTTGAGAATCTTTTTGTTAAGATTTTCAAATGTATATGTTTGTTTTTCCAGCAAGCAAAACATATCTCTGGAATATATATTAGTTAAGTTCCTTCTATGCTAGCTAATATTGAGTTGTATTCAAGAGGAACTCCGGTTATACAGTTCGATATTGGTTGGAATTAGACAAAACCGAATTTAGATGCTTTATTGCATATCTTGAGAATATTTCCGGTTTTGGATATTCCTTGGTGTTCAAACTACCTTGGTCTAATAATAATGAAGTTTTTTCTTCTTACAAACTCATCCTAAGGCAGGCACTTCATTAGTAGTCAATGTTGTAGCCGACTAATAGTATTATACGTAGTACTATCTTGGAGAGGAGAGTAACCTAATTAGGAGAAATATCTTACTTATGCTAGTTTAAAGACTTCTTTGGGATCAAGAAGCGTTTACCAGTACCGTTTGTGGGAAACTAAAATTGTATTATTATTTTAGTGTTTGATTATTGATTTGATTGACTATTGGTTGCTAACTCTTAATTGCATCTAGTTTTATTATTCTTGAGAGCATTCTCTTCTGACATGAGGTCACTCAAACTAACTCAAAAGATTAGAGGCAGTTCAGATATGTCTTTAGATCTGACGTTGACTTGTGATTATCCATTGTTAACAGACTCCATTTTATGCATGATCGATCATAAGTTGGAATCAAGTTTGGTTGTCCAGGTATAGAAGAAGACATTGAAGATTCGAAGACAAGAATATTTCTTATTAGTTTCATATATTTATAATTTGCTTTGTGTACAAACTTGATCGGCTGGGATCCGACTAAGTCTCGTTTATCTTTGATAGATGATTGATTGGATTATCGTAGTAGATCGGCAAGCTATCATTTGGTGATATTCTTCAGTATCCGTATATGAAAGTTTATAAATCTAGATCTGATTATTTCGGTAATGTAGATCTTGATTGAGCTAAACCGGACAAGGGAGTTTATTAGTTTGGACGGAAGAGCCTTTGTCGTACTCAACAAAAACCTCTGATTAACTTCTTGAGATTGATAGAGCGGTTACCAAACAGATTAATCCTTTACTGTTTAATAAACGATCCAAAGGAGTTAAGTGCTTGAAGTATTTACAACGGCTGAAGTAACTTAAGATAGTGGACTCTATCATAGGATTCACGTGCGTTGGCCAGATTGGTTGTAGGTGAAAACGTAGGGGATACCAACCCAACTTTTTCGTTCGGCAACCTGTATAGACAAAACTTAATAAGATAGCCAGTAGACCAATTGAATGGTCCTTGACAATATGTATATAGATTTTATATCTCAACCTAATCAGTATGTATATAGATACAAGGCCGTGAACCTGATTGTTAAGCAGAGTACTTGGACGGTCCAAAAAATAAATATCCAAGACCAATCTAGTAGTATCCCCAATCGGAATTCTGCCAAGTGATTAAACTTGTTATCTATCTTTTAAGATACGATTTCTACAAGAAACAAGTCTCGTAATTGATTACAATTAAGCAGACATATCTACTTAGATTGAATACGTAAAAACCTGTGCAAATCCAATTATAAAGATAAACAAAATAATGCGGAAAAGGAAAGAAAAAAAACAAGACACAATTTTTTTTGTTAACAAGGAAACCGTAATAGCAGAAAACCCCTAGACCTCGTCCAGATTCGAACACTACATTGTATTAAGCCGCCACAGACACTAGCCTACTATCAGACTTCGGACTGGAATGCAGTTGAGACCGAACCCACCCTCTAAGTGATTCAGTTACAGTCGCGCTCCTTATGTATCATGAACCTCGCAAGGTTCTACTCACTGATTACCTTAGATGATGTCATTTAAAGCTTAAGAGTTGTTTCAGCCGAAGTGAAGACTTTTGATACCAATCTGCCTCTAACAGATAAGCCTATTTGATTTTCATTTAGATCAAAGATCAAGGTGCGGAAATCTGTTTGAAATTGACGAAGCTAGAAAACCTCATAAATCCAGAACTTACGACTCCCGAAGAGCAGCCTAGATTCTTAATCACCTCTCAAGAACAATCTTCAAAAGATCAACTAAGAACAGTTTTTTAGATATCTATCTTGAGGAATCACAAAGTCTGAAACGAAGAGAACTTTGTGATTTCTATCTATATTGCCTGAAAGAGGTTATGAGAACCTCGATAACAGAAAAGCAAGATCAGGATACACGAACTATCAAGGTAAAGATAGTCGGACCTGGCTTCACCAATCCCCAAAGCGAAGTCTTTTAGTCATAGACCTAATTATGTTTCTCAGAGGAAACCTAGGTCAACAAAGGACAAATCTAGAATCAACTAGGACACAAAGTGTCAGGGTTTTTTTTTACAGTTGAAAGATCATCTCTATTTATAATTTTTTGAAGACCATGGGTTGGTTAGAATTCAAGCTAAGAAAACTTGAGAATCAAGAAAACTCTATTCTTGAAAGATACAATAGAAGAATATACCATGTACCTCCTTTTATAGACTTTCCCAAAAGCCCTTCCTTTTGTGACATTATGCCACATGTCCTAAGCCTCATTAATTACTACTAATGTCACTCCTTCTCTAATTCAACCTCTTTCTTTTCCCTTAATTCCCTCTTTATCCTTTTCTCCTTATATACACTTTTTAGTGGACTTGGGCCTTAGTCCCCAAGTCCCCTTTGTTCATGTTGGGTTTGACACCCCTTTAGGGGCTCCCTAGCCCTGTTAAGGGGTGATAATTTTTATGTATCAACAGTGCTCATCAACAACATAATACGCTTTAGGGGAATATACATAAGCATTTTACTCAGGAAAATGGGAATATTCAAAAACAAATGGGTTGTCAGGTGGTTTTAATATATTGAAGAAATTGGATGAGTTTTTCTGAAAGTTGAAAGTAAATAGAAGTTTGGTGTGTTTATTGGTGGATTAGAGGTGATTTATATAGGTAGGATAGAGAAATAGTTGTTGGATAATGTAACCGTTCTCGTCTATAGTTTAGTCGCTTAGCTTTAGCTGACCCGAGGTTCGTCTCATTGAATCGAGCGTCGGCTCTACCTCGCACGACCATCTCTTCTATAGTGATATACTCTTTTCCCTATGTAAGAAAAATGAACTTACCCATACACGTGACAAGGCAAATAAACAATTTTACTTGCTCCCGCTGGCAAGGCCGGCCCTGACAATTGTGTTATCCAAGACAAACTTCAAAATGTTGCCTCTCTTTACAAGTAGTTCCTTCTGTACAAGTAGGTTTTTTTTGTAGACAGTAATTACAAACATAATAATAAGTGAGTACCAAGAGATAAACAAATATATGAACATTGTCATATATTTGTTGGTATTATCAAAATATGCATAGATTCGATTAACAAATTTAGGACATTGAAAACTTAAATTGGAACAAACTCGGAATACGAAGTTTTGGCCCTAAATGTATAATTTGGGAAAAATATATTTGTTTGGAGGCTTGGAAAAAACGTAACACAAAGACTAATATGTTGTAGGGCTTGTAGCCCATGGATGTGCGGCCCAATATAGTATTTAGGGGTTTCTTCCTAATGTATATATAGGATATTGTTCCACGTAACCTAATGAACTACTTTCTGCCTCTTTACTTTCCTCTATATTTCCACTGCAACAGAATAATCATTCTTATGCATTTGATAATCTATTGGAAGAATTTGGTCACCACCAATGGTGGCTGATCTGTTGTTAGCCTAATAGGAAGGAGAAAGAGAAATCGAGATTTGCGAGATAGAAAAAGCACGATTTATAAAGGGGATACCAATATCACTTGGGGGTGATACCAGTATTACTTGAGAGTGATACCATTTCATATAGGACAAATAAATATTAACTCGCTCCATTGATATCACCCTGCCAATAGTGTATCCCCTTTATCAATCGTGAGAAAAAGGGTTTAGTTTGAGAATATTTGATTTTCGATTTTTGATTTTTGTTTTTAGTGAGATAATCAATAGGGAACCCTAAAACTCATTAGCTAATTATACTTTGCCGCTTACTGTTTTTGGAGTTTGCCCCACCTTTTATATCTATTTACATAATACACCAATTTTGTTTTGTTATTTTTACCAAACTCCCTTAAATAGCTCACCAATTTGATGCCCTTTTGGCCGTGATGCCCAAGACAAAGTCTTGGTAACCTTGGCTCAGGGCCGGCTCTGCCCGCTGGACTTGATCTTAACGGATTGTGACTTAGGGTAGTCGCTAGATTTTCAGAGATTGCTGCAAAAGGAAGAGGGAGCTGAGTCGTTGAAACTGAACGAGTCGATTTTGCTCTAGCTGGTAAATGTGTATGCCAAAAGAAATTAGTTATACTTATCCATCTATCATACCCAGCATAACCCTCGTACAACCTGGGCCCCACAAATTTAAGGAATCTTGTTTTGAGGGTAAATTTCATAGCACTTTCTTACAAGTCGCCTGTTTTTATTTTTTTGAAGTTGATAAATGAAATCAATTTTATTTATGAAAAAACTCACAAGGATCGGGCATCTTTTCTTTTCCTCATCCATTATTTCTTGACATTAGTATTTGATGCATGGAGGAGTATGGACCACTGATGTGATCCGTTTTTGTTAAAACGGGGGTATGCTTGTTTCATTTGTGTACACCTTCAAGCACAGTGGAGTGTATTTAAAGATCTGTATCGCGTTTGATAAAAAGTTGCATACAGCCCTCCACTTTCATGTATATCAATAATTCCGATTTCCAATATCTTAATCCAAATGCTACTAATGGGGTACAATTTTTCTTACGGGTGTACCAAATTACAAATAAGACAAAATATGCTTTGGTATACCAAATTACAAATAAAACAAAACATGCTTTGATAAGGAATTGGTACACCCAAAGCAGAATGGCACACATTAGCAGCCATGTATCTTGGGGTCAAGTTTAAATAGGTGAATTTTGTGCAGGAGTGTGAGTCTGAAGAAACCAAACCCCAAACCACAGATGAGTATCATCTGCTTCGATCCTGTAGTTATCGGAATTTTTTGTAGGAGGCGGTAATTGACCAATTATCCCGAGGTTTTGTACTAGTGATACTGACTATCATCCTCAACATGTACTTGTAGGTCAAATCCTCTAAACCTATTAAAGGTGCAACAAGGCTTGAAAAGTATTGATGTCGTTAGAACAAAGATTAATAGGATTAATCAAAGATAATCAGAAAGTGCACTAATAAAATACGGTAGATAATTAGAGATAAAAAAATTAAAATAGAAACATGAGATGGAATTACTTTATTATTTTATAGTATTTTGTTTGCTTTATAACTTTGGGTTTCTGAACAGATACTGCCTCCTTTCCCAACACATTACGACCATTACTCAGTTTTACAGAGAAAGAGAGAGAGAGGACAGAGATACAGACACAGAATAGATAGAGAGGGGGGAGAATCAAATAAATGAATATTATTTCTAGAGAGAAGAAACTGATAGACTCATAAGTCTACAATCTGCTACCCAGAGAGACACAACTCTTAACCAAAAAAAAAAAAAAAAAAAACCCATTTCTCTGTTAAATATGGCAGAACTTTCATAAAACTCATCAGAAAAGAAAACTCCATATCTTTGTTAAACTTGGGGTATCTTTCTCTCATTCTCTCTGGATAAAGAAAAACCTATGAACACTTACTTCTTCTGTTAAAGAAATCTTGAGATCAGAAATTCAAAAAAAAAAAAAAAAAAAAAGTAATACCAGAAATGGCGAATCACTGCATTTCTCCCTTAAAGGAGACCACCATTTTTGTTCTGGATTTCAGCTTTTTCTCTGTATTTAGTTATGTCTGAACTCAAGTTTCTTTCTTGCAGCTTTTGAGAAACCCTAGGTACTAGAGATAGTAGTGTTGGTAGAAGAAACGGAGAAAGAGGAAGAAGAAAATAGTAATGAATAATAGTTCACTGGCGGTGGCGACGGCTGTAACTACAGATACTGTAAATGTATTCCGACCACCATTTACGGCGTCGCAGTGGCAAGAGTTAGAGCATCAAGCTTTGATCTTTAAGTATCTAATGGCGGGACTACCTGTTCCTCCTGAACTTGTTTTACCCATTAAGAAAAGCTTTGAATCAATGTCTGCTAGATTTTTTCATCATCCTACCAGTAAGAAGATGACTCAACCATTCATAGCAGATCTCATCCTTTAATCATTTACTTTGTAGCTCATTGCAACTTTTTAACTGAGATCATTCTTTTCTTCGAGGCTGTTATTTTGATTTCTTATTAAGATCCATTTAGTTTAGTACTTCTTTCAGCGACCAAAATCTCTATTAATTCTATTATTCGGTTCATTATTTTCGAAACCAAAAATCCTGATCAGGTTTTCATTCAAAGCCCGTATTAAGATTTTAGTTTATTTCAGTTCATTACTTACTCTTTCGTTTTCACAATATGTGATGTTTTTTTTTTTTTTTTTTTCTATTCATTCATTGATTCTCCCTCTTTAAGCAACATTGTTTTAATTATCTGTCATCATTCTCCATTAAAAAGTCGAGAACAAAAAAAAAAAAAAAAAACATTTTGGACTTTCCCAAAATACTAATCATTGTTCTATTCTTTCACACACAGTATTATTTTATTATGCTTTGATGAGTTTCAGATACCATTCAAACAAATTAGAGTTTGGGTTTTGAAGTGCTGTATTATTTATTTAATGTTTAGTTAAACTTTATTTCTCATATTTAATAAATCTGACTACTCTTTTTTTTTTTTTTGTAAGTAATAAAGTTTTTAATGGAGAATATTTTTTTACGTTACAGTGGGATATTGTTCTTTTTATGGAAAAAAAGCAGACCCAGAACCTGGAAGATGTAGGAGAACCGATGGGAAAAAGTGGAGATGCTCTAAAGATGCATACCCAGATTCTAAGTATTGTGAGCGACATATGCATAGAGGTCGTAACCGTTCAAGAAAGCCTGTGGAAACCCAATCTATTTCTCAATCATCAACTGTTACATCGCTTACTGCTTCTTCCGGAAACAATGGAGGTAACACTGTTAGTTGCGTCGGAAGTGTCGTAGGTGGTGGCGGCAGCAGCGGAAATGGAAGTTTTCAAAATCTTCCATTAATGGGTAATCATCAAGTTCTTTGTTCAGGAAACAACAGTATCAGTATCAACAACAACAATCCATCTTTGTTGCAGATGGATTCTGTCCCTTATGGTATTCCTAGCAAAGATTACAGGTACATTGGAGTTATCTTTTGTCGAATTTTCATCATTGCGAGTATCAGAGATGATTAAGTAAATTTGAACAGATAAAAAAAAAAACTTTTGATGTTGATACTGGCTAAATTCTGGATTTTGTTGGGCCCATTTACAAATTCTTTCTGGTTAATGGGAGTCTTGCAGCAAACTGTTAGATTTGGTTATCAACTGAGGAACAGAATAAGCTTTTGTTACTAGTTTGGGACCCATTTTTATTATCTGCCCTCCCTCAATGGGTATAACTTTGGGTTTCACCAATATTTTTTTTTGCAGATTATGTTTTGTATATGGCGGATTTTTTCCTTTCTGTTCATGAAATGGTATCTGACAACCTTTACAATATGCCTAGAGATGCTGCGGTGTTTATGTGTGGAAGAGTAGGTTTTTGACTTGTGATTTCAGTTGCAAAAGGGAAATGGACAGTTTCTTCTGCAAATCATATCTATTGTTAAAAGTTTTTGGTCCCTTAATTTCTGTCTAGATTCAGAAGTGCTTTTGTGTGCATTTGCAATTATACTGATTTTCTCCCAAGGAGGTTGTTTGATTAGAGAGTGCCTTAGAATTTCTTTTTTTTCCTAATTTTAAGTAAATTATGTCTTCCCATTAGGTTTATATATAATACAATATAATTGTCTAGGTTGAAGATGTCTGTATCAATCTTCTAAGGGACGGAATTTTCTGGTTGATCAGACCTGCGATTGTCTATGATGTTTTTTACTCAGAAAGTGAAGCAATGATTAGCGTTGTGATGCTCACATTAGATAAAGTGTTCTGCTGTGGCCAACTTTCTTGGTCGGTGTTGTATATGGTTCCCTTCTTTAATTTATCCACCTTACCTGCTTTCATTAGTTTGTACTCCACTCCAGTACAATAGCATTGTCGCTGATAGAACTCTTTTGGCAGTTTTGAAAATCAGACTATTGTTGATTCTGACAAACTTCTGTGGACAGAATTGCATGACCACTTGAATTACATTGGAAGGGGGTTGTGAAAAGTTTATCTATGATTTAAGTTATGTGCTGTAATGGATTGTACTATAGATGTACTGAAAAGTTTCATAAGGCTGGAAAGAGCAATAGAGAATATGTTACTGGTTTTCAAAATCGGGTCGCATAGGTGTTCTCGAGTTTTCATGAAGTTTACCTAGTTGTTTGTGGGTTGTTCTTGTGTAGAAATCGAGAAGTAGTGATTTGCACTCTACCCTACCGTTGGTCCATAACTGCAGTCCATTGCCTTCCTTCCATGTTCACTTACTGACGTTCTGATTCTCAATTTTGCTCTCCATTATTTAGTGTAATCATGCTCTGCATAAATGCATTCTGAGCTTTTATTTTATGATGTCATGCAATACCTGATAGTGCATAAATGTTAACAATAGATTCTTCATGTCTTTTCTGGTAGCCATATAACCTAGAGCTACATTTTGCTTAGAACGGTGGCTACATTTCTATGCGAACAGCTGGCTAGTTATGGACAATCTTCATGCTTTTGAGTTGTAATTAGCATATTTGTAAAACCGTTATAACGGACTGAATTTGCAGGTACTACCATGGGATGAAACCAGATAATGACGGGCATAGTTTCTTTTCAGAAGCTTCTGCAAATTCAAGGGGGGGACTAGGAATGGAAAGTTCAATGGATAACTCATGGCGCCTGATGCCATCCCGAGTGTCCTCATTTCCTCAAACAAAATCAAGAAAAGGGTCTTTTATGCAGAGCGATTATTCACAGATGCATTCACTTCAGGATATCAGTCAGGCTAGCATTAACACTGCACTGTCAAAACAACATCAGCAACAACAACAACATTGCTTCTTCGGCAGTGATTACAGTTCATCGCAGCCCGTGAAACAGGAGGGACAGTCTCTTCGACCGTTTTTTGATGAATGGCCTAAAACCAGAGACTCGTGGTCTGATCTTGATGACGAAAGATCCAACCGATCTGCTTTCTCAACTACTCAGCTCTCCATTTCCATACCCATGACTTCCTCTGACTTCTCTGCAACCAGTTCTCGATCCCCCAATGGTTAGTACAAATGTGTTCCCTTGGGTTTTTGATCAATAACTGCGAAAACAATGCCCAATTTTCAGGGAACTGTATCTTTAATCTTTGCTGCAGATGCTTGAAGGACTGATGGGCTGATAGGATATCAACTCCTGAGAGAGGAGGTTCATTGATGCTATGGAGTGTGTTGACTTTGATTTTTCTCATGTTTTCATTTAAACTTCTCTCCTAACACTGTTATTAGAGGAATCTAGTTTGATTGCTAGTTAATTTTCTATAGTCACTTGAATGGTCAGGTTACTGTGTTCCTTCATGATCATTCTTGCACTTGGAATTATGTGTTTCCAGTTGGAACTGCACTTTGCCTGTGTAAGACTTTGAATTTGAGTTCAACTTCCTTTTTAGAAATAAAATTGATCTCTAGTAGTCCTCGTTATCTCCGAATTCACTGCCATAACCACCGTATTCTGAACTTCTTCAATTCAGGTAACCAATCATTAGATTCTCTTGCAGTGTAAACCAGACTAAGAAGGGGCTGTATGTTTTGAACACGAACCATCATTTAAAAAACGCAATTAACATTTCAAGTTTGGTGCATGAATATGCTTTATTATACGGATTATAATTTCGTTTAGAAGAAAGGACTTGTGTGGTGGTCAGAATGATAATTGTGTGTCCAGTTTTAGTAAATATTTTTACTGTTGGGTTTCAGCTAGATTCATGATATTAATTCATTCTTTTATTACACTCTCGAAAGAGCGTTCTAAATTTTCTCAATTGTCAACATTAACAAACTGATGAGATATTCATAACAAAGACCCTCTTTAATTTGGTAAAGCTAGCCAACCCAAAAGAAAATCGGCCTAGTTGGTTTTAAACCAGAGTTCACTGTAGTTTTTGGTTGATTTAAGAGAGAATAATAGAGATAGGGTTTTGCTTTGGAGCTCTTTATTTGGTCCCCAATTTTTGGAGATACTTCCTCCTGGACAGTCCTCTGCACATAGGAGAGAGAAAAGAGACTGGGCTGGTGCCTCCAGATAAGATTCTGTGGTGCGACTGTGGAGGGTGTAATTATAATTATAATTATAATGATTCGTTCCTGCAGAGAAGAAACAGTTGTAGTCGGACAGCAAAGGTTATTTAGACAGTAATAATACATTGAGCAGTGCTGTCCCGCACCATTTTGCGGGAAGCTATCCCGCTCAAGCGGCTTCTTTACCGTTAGATCACATTAAAATCTAGATCCAACAGCTTTGAACCCTTTAGGGGAAATGGTGAGTCCTTTCCTGAAAGTGGTGGGTTCTTTCTTGAATGTGAATCCAACCGTTGATTTGATCATCTAACGATATAGAAGTCGCTTGAGCGGGATAACTTCCCGCAAAACGATGCGGGATAGCATTTGTCTAATAGAATAACAACGACTTTCTATAGTAAATTTTAGACTTTCTATAGTAAAATTTTAACTGAAATGTCCCATCATGTGTTGTGTCAAGCCACTCATATTTTTCTAGCACCAAAAAGTCATAACAATAAAATCGTTAGGGTTGTTTATGCATTAAAATAACCCACTAGGGGTGGATATCTACGTCCTCTGGTAGGCGTAGGCTTCTTCCCCATCGACGATCAATTGGCCATTGCATTTCCACTTCAGTCCATTACTGCGCCCAAATAAAATTTGTCCCAGCTTTAGCATTTTCCGTTTCTTTTCCATGCCTTCGCCATCTAAACTTAGATGCAAAATTAGAAAAAATCATCCCGTAAATAAAATGATTAAATCTATAAAATATTTCTTTCATCCCAAAATAGATGACCTAATTCAAGTTTGCACAATTCTTAAGGCAAGGAGGAGAGAGGAGAATTTTTAAGTATTTTTCACAATTATACCCTTATGGATAATTACTAGTAAAATTTAGAAATGAATTATCTCTCAAACTATACAACGGATGTTTGCAAACTTTGTACCATAGAAGAAAAAAAATTAAAACACCTACGCAACGAGTATAAACATGACTATCAAATTATACATATTTCTTATCCTAACAATAATCAATTAAAAAGATAATTTTAGAAATATTGATATAGGTCATCTATTTTGGGACAAAATTTAAAACTAAGAGCAGTTCCTATGGACTCAACAAATCAAAGATTTATTCATTTTGATCCCAATATGGACTCAACAAACATGAAAAACAGATGGGCAAACCAACAAATTTGTTGGTTTGGTTAGTGAGGTGGAAGAACAGACACGCGCTTGATGGAACGTTGGGCGGTTGAGGCACAATCGCTGGCGTGTGTCCCAAACTCGCCCGTTATTCCATCACACGCCAGCGTCTCTGGTGAACTCGCCGCGTTTTTCCCAAAACCGCCAACGACTGTTATTCCTTTTTGTTTCCCTATAAATTCAGTTCATCTCCAAACTTAAAACTCACACCTTCTTCATCTCTACCTCAAAATTTCACAATTTCATACCATCTCAATACTCATTTTTCTTTTATTTCAAACAAAACTATTCATATTAACTAAATCTACCAGAAAAAATCTCTCTATAAATTTCATTCCTAACAAATATGGCATCCTCATCGCACCGATCACAACAACGATCACAACAACAAACACAATAACAAACACAACAAGATACACAACCAAAAAACACAAGAATTCGTGGTGTTAAGTATACGATGGATGAAGACGAGTCAATTTGTAGGAATTATGTATTATATACATTAGATGAAATCAATGGTATTTATCAAGAAAAAAAAACTTCTTATGAAAAGATTTTACAAAATTTTTGTGAAGAAACCGGTAACATCAATAGACATGATGCCAAAGGGTTGTCTCATCGTTTTCACACAATTTCAGCATCCGTTAGTGAATATGTAGCTTTGATCATTCAAATGTGGCGCAACAAAAAAAGTGGTGAAGGCGAACGGGAAGTGGAACGAAGATGTCGGGAAGAGTGTCAAAAGATCCCACAAAACGAGTTTCCAACATGAAACTTGTTTCACCATTTTGAGAGTGCTTAACAAGTTTAATCCATACTTGCTGGAAGGTAATCAAGTGCCTACAAGATCACCACATGGTCCAATCTCGCAGGATTTTCAGAATGGTGGGCCTGCTTCCTCACCTGAAGGAACTGGATCTCCATATACCGGGTCTCCAAGTAGTCAGGAACAACACAACTCTAATCTAGACGTTAACACCAACGTCAAGAGAAGAAGATGAGGGGGTCAGAAAGCTGCAAAAGCAGCGAGAGACGCAGCCCAACGAGCATTAGAAAGAGGTTCGAACGAGTTCAACTATGCTGAGCACAAGGAATTCGAGTTGAAGATAGAAGCAGATAGATCCAGACCGTGGCATTGCTATAAAACAACAACGAAAAAGTCGTCTTTCGCGAGAACAATACTATAGGGATTGTACGCTAAACAAACTACTCTCCTTGAACACTTCAACAATGAATGCACGAAAACTTGTTGTATGGACTAAGGAAATGGATACGGCCGAACAACAATAAGTCCTCCAACAAACTGGCCAGTATGAGAATGTGGAAGAAGACGAAGATGATGCCTCGGAAGAAAACAAAGATGAATACAGTCTTAATAACTGATTTTAATTCTTGTTTAGTAGTTAAGTTTAATTTAATTGTAATCGTTTATTTAAAATTACTTTTAATATAATTGCCTTAATTTTAATTTTAAGTGTAGTCGTTTAGTTAAAAACAAACAAATTTAAATTAAATAACACATTAATTAAAATAAACAACACTAAATTGAAAATAACATCTATCTGCCTCTCTCTCTGCCTCTGCCTCCCCCCCGCGCATCATCTCCTGCTCCTTTTAAAACCCAAAGGTGCTTAGTTAGATCTTGTCTTAGTTGTCCATGGATTCTCCGGTTTTGGAGTCAGTCAGTGGCAAGTCTATATTCTCTTGTCGGACGCCCATGCTCCACCACAAGATTCGGCCTCAAATCTTCATCTGGAAAACTAGTCCAGGTTGGGTCACGTCTGGTTTCTTCAATGACCATGTTATGCAGAATGATACAAGTCAGCATAATTTTGTTCATTTCTTGAAGATCAAAAAAGCGTGTCGGCCCAGCTATGATGGCAAACTTCCTTTTCAGTATGCCAAAAGCGCGTTCAACATCCTTTCTGCATTTCATTTGTTGGGTGTTAAAGTACTTCATATCCTTAGAAGTCGTCGGTCCAAAACCTACCTGACTATAAGCTTGAACCATAGTTGATCCTTCTAGATAATAACCCTGAGGGTAGTGATGACCGTTGATGGTGAAATTACAGTGCGGCGCGATCCCATTCTTAAGATCTTCAAACAATGGTGACTTATACAAAACGTTGAGATCATTATTTGAACCCGGGAGTCTAGAAAATGTATGCCAAAACCAACAATCATAAGTAACTGAAGCTTCCAAAATTAAAGTTGGTTTTGGATAATGACCCTTATATTGGCCTGCCCATTCAACGTCCAGTGCATGCAGTCAAGACTACCTAGCATTCCTGGAAAACCTCTCGCGGTGTTTTCTGCTGTTATTCTTTGAACATCTTCCTAAGTAGGCTTTCTTAAAAAGGTTGGACCAAAATTCTCGACTATTGTTTCGCAAAACAATTTGAGATACCTAAAGGCGGTTGTTTTCCCAATACGGATGTAATCATCCGTGGAATCTGCGGGTACCCCGTAGCATAGTATATGGAGGGTCGCAGTGACCTTTTGTTCGGGACTAAAGCCTCATACATGTCGTGCATCATACTGATAATTAAATAAGGTTGTACTTGAAAAAGCTCGGCAATAATCCTTTGCGCCAATTTGCTTCCCATGCGGAATCGTCGCTAAAAATCCTTAGTGGAATAGACACAATCATGATTAAAATAATCATGCATCATCTTGTCGTGGTAAAAATTTCGATCTCGCCGCATCCATCTTCTAGTCGTAACTTCATATGGATCTAAAGGCTTTGATATGATCCCGGTTTGTAATTGCAACTTAAATTCTTGCCTTCTTCTATCTTGAATTGCATGTTCATCCATTTGACGCAAAAACTCCATACACATTTCTTCCTCTTCTTCGTACAACATTTCATCCATCTCCATATCTTCCTCAGATGAACACAATCAGGATTCGTGGTTGAAAATCGAAAGCAATTGAAATTAAGAAAAGATTAATCGGATGAAAGATTGTTGTGAATTTGTGAGATCAAACTCGAGTTGTATTTATGGAGGTAGAAACTAGCCGTTCTGGTGACCGTTTAAAAGTAGCCATTGACAGTCTTGGTTCAAACACCAGCGTTTCTTCTACAACCGCCAGCGGTTGTCCTTCAAACGCCAGCGGCTGTACTTCGTTCTGACGCTTGACAATCAACCGCCCACTTCTTTTCCATAGTGCAAAAACACATTTGACCATCCACCGGGCTCAACATAAATTTGATTTTGTATATTGCCATAGGAATTGCTTTAAGTAGGTCATCTATTTAGGGACGGAGGGAGTATTATTCGAGAAAATCTTAACTAGTTTTTTTGGTTTGGCCCCAATGTTATTATTTTATTCAAATCTATTACTTATCAAATTTTAAAAGTATGACTTTAAAGTATAGTGTCTTAGGATATGGCATATATATGTCAAAATAAATAAATAAATAATTGACACATGTATGTTTTTGTAAAAATGAAGGTAAAAATAAGATTTTTACGTATAATTTTCAACACTCACTACCGGATGCTCATAAGAGCAACAACAGTGTTGTTGCCAAAAGCTATATATGGCAACAAAGCAAGGCGCAGTCCGGATTGCTATAAGTGTCATATTCCTGAAGTGTCTAAATATGAGAACCTTTTTTTGGCAATTCTCATATATAGCTACACGCTATTATAAAGCCCGTGGGACACCAAACACAATTTTAAACGCCATGGATACATAAACGTTATTTTAGTTTACGTTTTGTAAATGTCACATTGTTTATAAACCCGTCTGGCTGAAACGGTATTTAAAAAAGCGTCTATCGAAACGACGTTATAAAATGCGTCTATAGCTGGGTGCGATTTATAACTGCGCCTACCTCAAATGTAGTTTAAAATCACGTTTGACTAATTATAAATAACGTTTAACAGACAAGCGGTATCTTAAATCGCATCGTATAACAGACGCAATTTATAATTGCTTATAAAGCACGTTTGACTTGGATGGATTCTTTTATTACGTTTCTGGTGAAATATTGATATTAATTACGTTGATAGATGGGAATTTGTCTCCCACTGCGTCACATACGAAATTGCTAAGCCAAAAAAACCATATATGGGATGGGAATTTGGGATTATAGAAACTCAAGACTAAAGTTGCTCTAAGGTCTTGAACGCATTTCGAGGAAGTGAACTTTTTAATCGGTCAATATTGCAAGGCTCATTATTATGAATAAACGTGCTTATGACTTTGATGATTGATTCACATATTATAACGTTTACCTCGAAATATTAAGTTAATGATACCTAAAATGGAAGTGACTAACATAATGCAGGCATTTGTTTACATGGATGTCATTTCAACTACAAGTGTGAATATATTGGGTAGATCAGCCTAAGGACACTTTTAACTTATCAAAACATTTACAAGATCAAAAAAAAAAAAAAAAAAACTTATCTACACATTTAGGCCTGAAATGAAAATGTAATGATGATCCGTAATTCTAGTGAACGTTAATCCTCATTTTCCAGAGAAAAAAAAAATATATATATATGGGTCGAATTTTTCCAAATCTCTCGAGGAGTGTTACAGAGACATTCATGCCACGTCAAAAATCAATCATCTTCAACCGCATTTTTCTTGGTATCTCTTCACCCTCTCTTACCTACTCGAAAATTTTACTTTTCTTTATCACTTATTATCTCCAATTTTATTCATAATCTCCATAATAAACAAAAATATGCATTCAAATTAAGCAAATGATTGTAAATTTTAATTAACCGTAAACCCCGGATCCGTGGTCTTCTTCTATAGTGTAATTGAAAAAAGAAAAATATTCAACTCGTTATCACCTAACCTAAAACTCTTAATTATCTTGCATTTTCTGCTTCTCACCTTCTTCATAAAAACCAAGGGCAAGCTTAAACCCAACACTGAAACCGATGTTATAAAGATCAGTTTGAAAACAATTTATGTGTTAGACTTGATATAAAAGACTTATATCAAAGTCCACGAAAATAAAATAAAAAATTCAATTTCAGCAAAAACCCTAAACTTAATAATAGTTTTTTTTTCACCTAAGAGCGAATTACTTGAAGAATTAGAGTCGTTACCATTTGAGTTATAACTTTTTTTTTTTTTTGGATAAGTCGTAGCCGACAAAAGAAATTGATGCCTAGCATAAATCGGGTAGTCTCTTCCCCATAAGGTCTTCACTTAGGATGTTATACATATATCTAGAGGTAGAACGAAATTCCACTTCCCGGCCAAAATATTTTTGGCAGCAGCGTGCCTTGGCGAAAATGTCAGTTTCATATATATAGTTAGCTTCTCTATATTTTTGAGTAATTTCAAAAAGAATAAAAGGAAGAGGGTTGCTCTTGTATATCTTCAATTGTCCGATTTCAAGTGTTAAGGTGAGTTGCGAGTCGCCTTCGACTTCAATTTTTGAGATTGCCAATTGCAAAGCCAAAAAGAGACACTTTTGAACAACACAAACTCCAACCAGTTAATGGTAGTTCGGGTAAGATGATGTGTAGAAACAGCCACAACTCCTCCACTATCATCTTTAAATACTCCTTCCGTACGGACAAATTTTTTTCATCAATAGAGTCATCCATGTTAAGTTTTATATGGTGAGGCCTTGAAGATTCCATAGAACAAAGATGTAATATTTGATAGTTCTTAGAATGGTCATCCTCGTGTAGAAGAGTTTAATTCTTAAGTGCGACGAACTAGAAATTTTTTGTTCCTAATACCTAAGTGGTAAGATCCGATTTCCCGATGCGCCGCTCGCTTGACTAACATGGATGTCAATTATTATCATTTTTTCGACGAGTTTTTTCTTACCAAACAAATACTTCATGATTTTTTATTCCCACGTGCTTCACAAACATGGTTCTTTGAACATGACTACATATCTTTCTAACTTGCCTATTTATTTTTGTAAGCGTGCAAAGCCATGAATGACTTTAACCATCTCTCTGAACCATACTTGCACCAACATCTGCCATACCACCGCCACGGCCATGATAATCACTCTTTGGATCGCTAATCCTAAAGTGAAGCCATGTCACTGAGATCTTTTTGTTTTTGGTCAATTTTTCCCCATGTACCACACGTCCTGTCTGGCCGAACTATTCAGGCTTTTATCATATCTTAGACTAGTATAAGTTTATTTTCGTGCCCTTACTCCATTATGGAGCTAGATTTACTCGATTTCCTTTGAACATCAATCTTTTGCATGAGTCATCGAAAGTCGTAGAACGATTCCTTATCTTTCTACTGTGAATACCAATCTCTTTTAACTGTTCGATCATGTGATATATGCATGCAAATGTTCTTGCTCATTCTCAAGGATGCAACAGCCAGCCTCATGCCATCCCTGTTGTGCATCAGCTTCTTGTGACAGAATCGGGCAAGGCTCGCTTATAACTTGTAATTTGGTTGACTCATTTTCCTAGCCATGCCCAATTCGCTATTGGCCCATACCAATATTGCATAATTAGATGGGTAGCATGAACATCCAATAACTAGATTGGAACTACCCCATCAACATTATGAACTGTTGTAAAAAAAATAATCATCTTTTGTCTCACACGCCGAGACATGTGATATAAATTATCTTAAGCTGGTTGCAATCATCAGTCAAAAGATGATATGAGCAACCAACTATTAAACCACAAAGCGGCTATCTATCCCCTCCTTGTGGCGAAAAGATCAAGCGCGACCGTAGTTCATCTCAAATAAAACTAACAACTCAAGCCGATTATAGGCAAACCAAACACACACACACACAAACAAAATGGTCTAAGAAGACATGCTTATACGTGTGAAATTTACATCACAGAGTCCCACAATCGCACATCACTTTGACCAATAATGCATCACAAGTAAGTGTCACACAAAAAATATGGGGTGTTACATCAAGAGTTCCTTTTGTAGCAAATTTAGTACTGCACTGGCAGTTAATATAATCATTTCTAAATACATAAAATCCAAATTGTCATAACAGATAATAATGAAAAGTATTCCAGTTCATGCATCAATAACTTTCTGAATGTAACAATCTCTTTAAACTAAGAAGGTCAGAAAGGTTCAAGAGGAATTTGAATCCTCTATTTGAGATAAATTTTCTAACCCGCAAAAGTGAATATAGGACAGTTAAATAAGCTGTGAGATGTGTACTCAATATTATAATGGAACAGCCTGAAGGTTTCAAGGTTTCGTATTACCAAGCCATGGAAAAAAGATTTGCAACTTTGTGAAATATCTTTATGGCTTGAAGCAGTTTTCCATGCAATGGCATGAAAAGTTTAACAAAGTAGCTTTGTCATATGGTTTTGCGGTTAATGATGATGACAAATGTATCTATAGTGTTCTGGATGTGTAATTCTCTTTTCCATTTTTACGATATGCTTATTTTTGGATCATACGTAATTGGATCATCTATAATACAAAATAGAAGGGGTTTTTGAGCTTGGACGGTCATATAACATTTTGAGAGATAAACTTTGCATCCGACCATTCCAGTCTCATCCCAACCAAAGACATCCGACGGATATAAGATTTGTAACCTCCTTCAATTATAAACATACATCGATTAGATTTCCTCATCATTATGATTATAAAAAAAAAAAACATTAAATGTGACAAAAAAAAAAAAAGGTCATCATTTATATCTCTTGGAGTTAAAAACATGTATAGTGAATGTGATTGTCAGTAATAAATTAGCCATCATTCATCCAACTATATATAAAGAAAGAACAACATTAGAATTTTTATCAACATAAGAAAAAATATATATTTTTCATTTGGGAACAATTAAATATGATAAGGTACCATCAAAAGAAAATTTGAACAATAATGTGTATGCATGTTAATTTCTAATGTTGAGCAAGTGTGTAAACTAACCGTACTTCTGAAATAAAGGTGCACAAAGATTACAGTTGAGTACCTTTTTCTGTTCCTGTGTCGATTTTTATTTAACAAACTCATGTATTCAATGTTTAGTGGAAACTTTTGAGGAGCTTTTGGGTGTCATAATTACTGTGCATGCTTCCTAGAGTAGATGAGTTCATATTAAACCCAAAGGTTTTTGTTAGTACTAATTGTTTAAACCTTGTCAAGTTCCAGATTTTTACCTGTTTTATAAAATCACAATTGATGAGAGTAAAAATTTATTTAAATTCTATGTAGTAAATAAAACCACAAATTATGTCCTTATCAAAACTACAATTAGGGTCTTCACACGGAGGAGGAAACATACGGTAGTTTTTTTCCTGAAAGTGCACAACCAATAATTTAGAAGATTCGGGTAATGTAACGAACACTTATACATTTATCACAGATCATATCAAGGCAGTTCCCAGTTTATAATTATTTGGATGACAATATCTAAGATTTTCATAACTACAAGTTCTCATGGGTCAAAATAAGTCTTATCATAGTTTATAGTATTTATTTAAATCATTATGATAAAAAATTATATCGTCTCATGCCGTGCCGTTACGACACGGGTTACTTCTAGTACGATATACATGAGTAATTGTAGCACTTGTATGTTCAACTTGTTTACTTACCTGGGTTGGTTCTTCACCTAAACCTTCGTAATCATAAATATCTTGATTTAATGTTGTTGCATCAACAAATTCAATGTTTTTTTTTTTTTTGATACAAAGAACCTTTTCATTAATGGGAGTTCAAGGTTACAATGGGTTTAAAATCAAAATTAAGAAAATACAAATAGACATACCGTACAAGTTTACCAAGAAATCCGACAAGAGAAAGAGAAGGATTACCGGTGTAGAACAAATACAAGCATGAATAAGAACCGATCAAGTCGGAGGAAGAATGGTTTTTCTCGGAAGTGTATTCCAACCATTTTGTTTGTTTTTCTTCTTCATAAAGATGTGCTCCAAAAGTTGGAGTGATTTGCTCAAATTTCTTAAAACTTGTGATGGAGATTTCGTCGTCAAAAACATCATTCATGAAGATTTCGTCGCCAGATAAATAGATGATGAAGATTCCGGAAAAGATTCCGTCGTCGGAGCTAACAATGATGAAGTTTTCGTCGTTGAAAAACATCCCAAGTGATCTTAAAACCCATGAAACACAAGAACGGCCATTAAAACCGAGATAAACCTCTCTAATAGAGGAGATAAAAACACCATAAGGGTGTACAAAACTTACCAATAAGTAAGAGAAAACCATGATAGAACCTAACTAATAACAAAGATCTAACCTAAGACAAGAAAAGGGAAAGAAAATCCCGCCCAGATCCGGTCCAAAAAGGACCAGATATGAGCCGGAGATGGTTGCAGGTGAAGAAAACTTTTTTTCCCTATTGAACTAGTGAGAGAGGAGAGAGGGTCTTTGGTTATTCTTTCGATGAGGATTTCATATTTTTTTTTAATATTTTTTTTTTACATTAATTAAATTTCATTTTTGTCTTTTTCATATATCCTCCGTTAATTTTAGTATCTCCAATGAGCCTTTCTTTATAAAACGATTTGGTCCATGAAAAAAAAAACACCACGAAAATTAGAACGTAATAAATTACGGCTAACAGATGAAATTGCATCCGATTAGGCGCAGTAAGAAACTTTTACTCTGTTTTGGAGCGTGCACCTAGGGAAGCCAACTCCATATATACTTATGGCGTCATCACTCAGTTGTCCTACCTCTTTTTTTAGGGGTTTATATGTACTGTATTTGTATTTGTAGGGTAATGGGGCCGTTTAAAACAGCTGTCAGAACCCTTCCTCACCTCACATGGGTTCGGCGTGAGAGTCGAAGAAGTCTCTTTCTACCCTGTCACGCAAGCAGAAAAAGCATAGTGAAATCCAGCTTGAGGGTGGGGACACATGTCATGGTAATAAGTGTCGGTTGGAATCTACGAGGCAAATGAATGACGCCATCTCTTTTATATTTTTCATGAAATCTTGATTGATATTTAGGAGACAAGATTTTAAAAGTATTTACTGATAAGTCCCTGAGTTAGGAATACTTGTCTGACTCGTTCTGAACCAATAACACTATTGTCCTTCAGATGTTTTCACCCTTATCTTAAATCATTTAATTAATACGTGTTCTGCCCCTGTGGGTCTGTTTATTTGTTTAAGGGACGTGGGTCCCGATTGAGTTTTTTTCCCGGTCTTGTCAAACAGCCTTGCTTGTGGGACCTGCTAACTTTTGTATCTTTTGGTAGGACACTGGGACTATTGTAACAATAAAGAGAGATGAAGATCAGCCATTTCGTTTTGTTTTTGGAAGAACCAAAACATCCAAAACTTGGACAAGTACAGTGTTGGACTGCTCCCGCTGTGTAGGGTACCGTTCCCATGAGTGCACAAATTTTTTTCTTTCTTATTGTTCTTTTTTTTTTAAGGCTAGATTGCCTTCTGAAAATACTACAAGTTGACAGAGCGCCGGTTCCCCAGAGATTTGTAGGAGGCAACATTTTGTGTCTCAAATTTGGGACGGATATCTGTTGCTAATATATTTGGCAACGGTCAGAGTAGCTGTCTCCTTTCTGTCGACATGTGTACAATACGCTCTGCAAAAGGGGTGGGGGGTGTGTCAAGTAATTCAAAAAAGAATTCTAAATATATTAATGATCGAACGACTTGCGTAATACAAGTAATGACTTGCGGCTATTAGTACAAGATTGACAAATCGCACATTGTCAATTTTAGGTTCACGGTGGACTCAACAAATGGTCAAATCCTCAAATTTGAAGTTTCGTACATCGTAGCAGAAGATTAGTTACGCGACTAATGTTCAGTCGCGTGACATAAGTTGTGTCGCTGAGCGACGAAGGTTAAAGCTCACGACTAAACTTGTGTCCATCAACGACTATATTCAATGTCTCTTTTTGAATTCTCCATAAATACTTTCTATTTCATCCATTCAAATTCAACTTTCTCCACACTTCAAATCTCATGCTAATTTATTATAGCTTCAATTTAATTTTTCTAATCTCCGGAAGATGGCTCAACCCATAGTTCGTGGTCCTAAGCATACTCGAGGAAAAGATTTATCTATTTACAAAAACTATGTATTACAATCTCATCTTGATGCGGTACAAAAACCGAGTCTGAACTTTTGGTAGAGCATTCATGAAAAGTTCTCCAGTGACACGGAACCCGAGTCATCATAATGCATTTGGCGTACAATTTCATTTTCTCATAATTAGCAAAGGAGTAAATGAATTTGCAACTTTAACCGTGCAAGTCAATCGATTTAGAATGAGGGGTGAACCAATGCTAATTTGGTAAGAATTTTTAGATGAATGACAAAGATGGAGAAGCAAAACTTTCGCTGTCCATGGTTTTCGAAATCCTTAATGTGTTGAACAAAATTGTTAGAGCGAATGCTCGGTTAAACCTACATACCTTGGTATGTCAAGTATGTTGACATATTTTAGTTGCCAAAACTAACTTTTGATTTAGCCTACTGAAGTGAGCTTCGATTTAAATAAATTAGGTAGTAGAATCATAGGATTTTAATAGTTGATCATGATTCAAAGAAAATCATATCACATGTTAGCTTCTTGCTAAGCCTAGTGATGTTTCGGCTTCCAAGTACTTGTTTGTTTAGAACCCGAAACTAAGCTTAAGAGAACAACACAAGCGTTAATGTAATTTCAAGGCTAGCAAATTCATTTTTGAGTTTGTAATGTTTTGTGTTTTTTGGGTAGTTTACTGCTAATGATTTTCAATCACTTAAGTTGACAAACTTATGAATTAATTTTGTGAATTAGGTAGCTTGAGGAACTCAAAATATAACGTAGAGAAAGTCTTAGAGTTTGTCATATTCTTAAACTTATGAAATCATATTTGTGATTTTTCCACAAGAATATATCTTAGTTTAAGTTCTGGTTGTGATTACTATGTAAATAGAAGATTAGGCATCTCTATAAGTTTTGTAGAGTATAAACCCTAGTCTTGAATTTAAATTTGTCTAAAATCAGGCAACCAATTTTTATCATTGATCTAGAATTGAAAGGAAATCACCAGGCGTCATGTTGGAGACAGGGTAACATCGGTACCCATTCTCAGTTGAATGATATAGGTCTATTACAGTGCCTGAACAAGCTTAACCCATGACAAGCTGCACAACAAAATACTTGGTTGAAACATCGCAACTATGTTCACAAAATCAAGTAATTTTCATTCCAGATGCAAAAACTACAAAAATCTGGCAATTTTTTGCCAACCATAAAATTTTCCTAATTTACTCAAAATTTGCTCAATTTTGTACAAGACACAAAATTTTCCTAGCGTACTCAATTTTGTGTTAGACACAATATTTGCCAAATTTACTCAATTTTGTGTCAGACTCAAAATCAAAGCTCCAATTGGCCAGTGATAGGTGTCTTAAACACCTTGATATTTATCTATTGTTTATGATTTCTTTGCGAGTTTTCTTGTAAATTATGTATCTTATCATTGGTTTTAAGTATTATAGGTACTTCGGAGTCATTGACATAAAAGAAGGGAAATACATGCTCAAACCATTGTTTGGAGTCACTGGGGGTTGATAGAGATGAAGATAGCCAGCAGACAAGTCTCTAGTGTGTCAAAAACCGCAAAGGACAGCCATTGGGTGGCCCTTATCTAAAAGCGTGGGTGCCTTAATCAACTTTCTAGGTAGGGAATTGTTTTTATAGCTCAATATAAGCGAACCAAGATCCAAACCAAGTTCTCCTCGTTGTTTCTAAGGGTTCAGGCCGGCAGGTTCACTACGATGGCTAGTTGTGATGAGATCGAGACATAGAACTTGAGTTGTATTTAGGAACCCAATTTTAGGGAGAAGATTGAGAAGTTGAAGATGGTACTTATTGGAAATTAAGATGGGTTCAGATGATTACAAATTGATGAAGAAATGGATAGCTTGAAGTTGAATTCAAAATAAATTTGGGTTTGTTGTTGCCAGAATTGGTTAGAGAATAAATTTGTTGTTGAGATGGGTTCCAGTGAAGAACAGATTCAGGAAGAAATGTTTGTGGGTTTGTTTTAAGGGTTCTGCTGAGTGTTGAGGTTGAATGAGATGTTAGAGTTTGAATTAAGGAAGAAATAATGATTTCAGAAGGGGGGTGAAGGCAGAGAAAGTATATAAAAGATGAGTTTCTATTCCATTATCTTCTTCTACTTTTGTTCTAGGGTTTAAACATGTAAACTCTTCTCTTTATTCTTGTTATGAACTATATGAGCATGAGTAATTAATTTTCTTTTGGTTATGGATTAGTTGGATATCACATAACATGGTTCTTTGATTTAATATGTTAGTTTTATCTCATATTTATCGTTCATGATTCTCTGGAAATATAGTTGCATGATTGATGTATTGCAACATGATTTGAGTATTTGTTTTGTCAAGTTCCAAATTGGTAGAACTCATATTCATATCTATAGCTAGTTTAGGGTTTATCATCGAGCGATATCCTTGAACACAAGTAGCATAAATATGGTTATAGCTTATAATGATATATCCTTGTAATCATATGTGAACCATGACCTTTGTTGAATTGTTTGCGCAATGTATTTCAATTGCATTGATTAGCCTATTTTCAAGAATCTTAATGCTCCATAGGAATTGAACTTGATTAGCGCAAGGCATTAGGTTATTCTTTTGGTAGAATTCATACTTGCATCGTATTATATGTATGTGTGATGAAATCAGGAAATTTGCGGGATATTCTTTCGACTAGGTATCCTAGGGCTTTTGATAATGAGAGATTAAATATCAATTCTAATTATTAAGACAAAAACATGTTTGTGAATGAGAACAAAATCCTTAACCAATATCTTTATATTATTGATTTGCTTATTTATTTTCTTGTTTTCTTTTATTTTAGTTTACTTTTATAAAAATCAGAAATCCCCCCTTATTCTAGATAGGAAACCGCAAAAACTTAACAACCTAAGACCTCTCAAACAGTACTTACACAGTACTTCATTATATATTTTGTGAGTGAGAAAGTGTAATTATTTTTGATGTGCAAACGACCACATCAAATTTTTGCGCCGCTGCCGGGGAGGCAGCGGGTTGTTATTTATTTTTGATTTCTTATTTTTGTTATTAGTTTTGTTTCTTAGTTTTGTTTTACCTTTTCTTATTTTCTGGTTCTTAACCTAATTTTGAGAATCTTGTTTCGGGTACCTATTTTCACATGGAATGAGCATATTGGAGCAATGGACACGGTTTTCAACCTCCTCAACACTATGACAATTGCCCAACAACTTTGGGATACAATCAAAATCAATTTATTGGCTATGATCAATATCCTAGAGAACCTTATGGTGATTTTCATACATATCAACAACAACCTTGTAGCGGGTATGGGTATGTAAGTCAAGCACCAAGGTGGGACAATTCTACTTCCAATTGGCTTTATTCAAGTTGTATGCAGGTTATGAATGGATTACAAGATATGAAATGTAGACTAGGACAACTTTACCGTGATAGAAAGAATGTGGCACAAACTGATTTCTACGACAGTTCCCCTTACCCGACTCCTGATCGTAGTTATGATTATTTACCCATTCAATGGGAAGAGTCATGGGCAAGGGAGTCTACTGTAGTGAATGGTGGAAAGCGTGTTAACATCAGGAAACTTGCACAGAAACTATACAAGTTGGAAGATGAAGGAGCCCCGGAAGAACTTCACGAAGAAATTGGTAGGACCATACGTATGGAAGTGAAACGACGTCGGGATAAAGGTTATGAAACCGATGAAGATTCTTATTACGGTGAGTCTAAAAATGAAGATGATTGTGTTGAAAAAGACCAACCTTCGGAGATAGTTGATGGCACTAGTGTAGTTGACTCAGCTCTTGATCTTAATAATGATCAAGCACCTATTCAAAAGGTACATGAGTATGATGAAACTAGTGTTCTAAAGAGTTTCCTTGCGACAAGATTCGATTCCGCAAAAAGGTTTGAGTCTAATGAAGAGGAGTATGTTGAAACCAAATTGAGTAATATTGTGGACCCAATTAAAATTACAAAGGATTATAATGATGATATTGATGTCGAGGCTTTAGTTGAGGCAAAGACGAATGAAGAATTTTTGCAAGGTTTGATAGAGGACCATGATATACAAGAGGTAAGTAATTCACTTGAATTCTTTAAGGATGAAGAGGATTTCGTAATACAAGAGTTTCCGCAAGGTTTGACTAATCCTTTGCTTGTTGATTTTTCTCCTTGATTAAACGTGTGTGCTTCAGAAACATTATTGAATGACTTCGTTTCTCTATATCCTCCATTGGAAACATTTGATTCTCAAACAATACAGGTTTTGGAACACGAAACCGCAGATGTTCCCGAATTCTATATTCTTTATCCACTTTCAAGTGTGGGGGGAAATTTTATCGGTTGATAGCTTTTGTTTTGTTTTTCCGTACTAATATTTGTGTGAAGCTAGTGTTTGGAAAACATGTGCTATGGGAAGATCCCCAACTTTTCAGATTGTTGGTGTATGGGGATTCTACATTGCAAGTCGGGCTGACCACTTTAAACCAAGCGCTACATGGGAGGCAACCCATTGGTTTTGTATCTCTTATCTTTTATTTATTTTTCTTTTCATGTTTTTCTTTTATTTTATTTTCTGATTTTTTATTGCATATCATGTTACGAATTTCCCACCTTAAATTTTACTTTGAATGACTAAATTTACATTGAGCACAATGTAAATTTTAAGTGTGGGGGAGTGTTTCTCATATAGAGTTTTTAGCCTTGTTAGTTTTCCCTTTTGTGTATGTATGTGTGTATATATATATATAAACTCCTAAGTCTAGAAAACTGTGCCTTATAAGAAGCATCGTGGTTGTAGGAGTTGAGGAACCCAACAATAGAGTCTATTCATAAAAGGACAGAGCTCAGGTGTTAGAAATAACATGATAGTTGTCACCATATCACCTTCTATTTTAATTTTTCCAAACTTTTTGTTTCTCTGAGTGATTTGGTGGGGCACCAACATCGAATTGTTATCACTGCTAGGATGAAGTAGAGTGATTGAGTTACTAAAAAAAAAAAAAACCAATTGGAAAATAATAATAATAAAAATAAAATAAAATAAAAAAACAAAAAAAGATTGACACTTTGATAACAATATGTGTGTGTTCTCCCTGTCTCCGTCGCCTAAACAAGCGTGAAACATAAGATCCATGGGAATTACCATGTAATTTGCTGGAAAAAAAACATGCGCTTGGATCCGAAAGATCAAATCATGTTGTCAAATTAAAAAAAAGTTAATTATTATTATTTTTTATTAATAAATCGACGTTGGTTCTCTTGTATATGCCAGATGAGTTGATCTAGAATTGGGATTACCGCTGGTTCCCTTTTATATGACAGATGTGCTGATATTAGAATTCAGATCAGTATCTCAATCCATTACGATTCACAGGTTTTATCTTGGGAGTGACCTTCAGACAAATATGGGAAACACCATTCACCTTAGTCAACATCGCAAACATCTATCTCCATATCCATCTTCTTAATATATTCATGTGATTGTGGTTAGTTAGATTCTGAGTATTGTGGTTTTGTTCGATTTTCTGAGTATAGCTCTGTCACTTATATATGAATTGGATTCGTATCAGGGTACTTCCTTCTGTAGTCATTGAGAGTATGCCAACTAAGGAGATTGTTTAGTGTCGTTCATAAATTTTTCACAGGTGGATGGAGTTTGTAAGTAAAGGTTTTGTGGGTATATCTCTTATAAACCCTCACGAGAATATAACTCGTCCACTAGGGACACCTAGGGGTTCAAAGGCTAATAATACATGCTAAGTGTAACCGTATCCTTAACGAAAGAGAGTTGTATACTTTATAAAAAGTTTAGTTTGCGCGAGGACTAGCAAAGTTTAAGTGTGGGGGAATTTGATGGGTGTCTTAATCACCTTGATATTTATCTATTGTTTATGCTTTCTTTGCGAGTTTTCTTATAAATTATGTATCTTATGATTGGTTTTGAGTATTATAGGTACTTCAGAGTCATTTAAATAAGAGAAGGGAAATGCATGCTCAAATCATTGTTTGAAGTCACTGGGGATTGATGGAGGTAAAGATAGCCAACACACAAGTCTTTAGTATGTTGAAAACTGCAAAGGACTGCCACTGGGTGGCTCTTATCTAAAAGCGTGGGTGCGTTAATCCACTATCTGCTCATAACCCTAAAACTAGGTAGGGAATTGTTTTTATAGCTCAATACAGGCGAACCAAGATCAGCACCAAGTTCTCCTCGTTTCTGCTAAGGGTTCAGGCCGGTAGGTTCACTCTGATGGCTAGTTGTGATGAGATCGAGACAAAGAACTTGAGTTGTATTTGGGAACCCAATTTCAGGAAGAAAATTGAGAAGCTAAAGATGGTACTGATTCAAAATTAAGATGGGTTCAGATTGTGAAAAATTGATGAAGAAATGGATATCTTGAAGTTGAATTCGAAATAAATTTGGGTTTGTTGTTGCCAGAATTGGTTAGAAAAGAAATCTGTTGATGAGATGGGTTCCAGTGAAGAACAGATTCAGGAAGAAATGTTTGTGGGTTTGTTTTAAGGGTTCTGCTGAGTGCTGAGGTTGAATGAGATGTTAGGGCTTGAATTAAGGAAGAAATGATGATTTTGGAAGGGAGGTGAAGGCAGAGAAAGTATATAAAAGATGGGTTTCTATTCCATTATCTTCTTCTACTTTTGTTCTAGGGTTTAGACATGGAAACTCTTCTCTTTATTCTTGTTATGAACTATATGAGCATGAGTATTTAATTTTCTTTTGGTTATGGATTAGTTGGATTTCACATTTAATATGTTAGTTTTTCCTCATATTTATCGTTCATGATTCTCTGGAAATATAGTTGCATGATTGATGTGTTGCAACATGATTTGATTATTTGTTTTGTCAAGTTGCAAATTGGTAGAACTCATATTCATCTATAGCTAGTTTAGGGTTTATCATCGAGCGATATCTTTGAACACAAGTAGCAGAAATATGGTTATAACTTATAATGATATATCCTTGTAATCATATGTGAACCATGACCTTATTGAATTGTTTGCGTAATGTATTTCAAATGCATTGATTAGCCTAATTTCATGAATCTTAATGCTTCATAGGAATTTAACTTGATTAGCGCAAGGCGTTAGGTTATTCTTTTGGTAGAATTCATACTTGCATCGTATTACATGTATGTGTGATGAAATCGGGAAATTTGCGGGATATTCTTTCAACTAGGTATCCTAGGGCTTTTGATAATGAGAGATTAAATTTTAGTTATCAAGACAAAAACATGTTTGTGAATGAGAACGAAATCCTTAACCAATATCTTTATATTATTGATTTGCTTATTTATTTTATTGTTTGCTTTTATTTTAGTTTACTTTTATAAAAATCAGAAATCCCCCCTTATTCTAGATAGGAAACCGAAACAACTTAACAATCCAAGATCTATTTGTGGGAACGATCTTTTCTTACCCAGTACTTCAGTATATATTTTGTGAGTGAGAAAGTGTAAATATTTTTGATGTGCATACGACCATATCATCCAGATACTAGATTGTCCGAGCTTGGTATAAGTTTCTCCCATGATTGGTTGTGTCAAAATCCAAATAATGGACGAATTCTAGTTGATCGTGATTGACTAGGGTAGTCTTAAATCGATCTCGACCATCCAACTTGGCAGGCCAAGGCTCAAATCCTGTCCAACCAACTTGGACAGCGAACTTGGTCGGCTTTCCAACTTTCATGGCCGACCAACCTTGGCCAGCCAAGCTGTTCGGACGATCTTCAAAAGGCCACCCAAATTTAGCCGGACAAACTGCCTCAAGCATGTCAACTTCACATGCGACTGCCCATAAAATTCGCATGTGGTGAACAACAAATTGACACGGCCAAAGGCATGCAACACTTATAAGCATTGTGAATACCATTGCGGCATGAGAGACTACACCAGGCAATGGTTTGTGCGTTGCAGTTCGCTTATAGAAGCTGTCACGTACAGTAAGCATTGCGAAAAACATTGTAACGTGTGAGTTGGAGGCTGACAACACTTTTTAACTGTTGCAATCCTTATAAAGGAGATATGTTAGAGCATTGGTCGATCGAACCCGCAAGCGTTGCTATCTCAAGCTTGTTTGTCAAGTTTAGTTGATCAAAACTATAAGTCTTGATTTCTAGTCTACTGATAGCTATGTCTCGGATTAGGATAGAATTTAGTTGAGCTTTAGACTTTACGGCGTTCATCGATTGAAGACGAAGATCTACTGAGGAGAGCTTGGAGGAACTTCATCAACAAAAGGTATGTGGAGACTAAAACTTATCTATCACTCAGAAGTCTACTCTATTATATCTCCTAATGAGACTAAGTCGTATAGCTATATAGACTTTTATATTATACACATTTGATATTTCGAGCTGAGTTTAACTCGGTTATTTATTTCTCGAAATATGTGTTGGAGGCTTTTTGTTTTAGCTACGTTCATCATATTCTTGGCGAGTTTAGTTGGAAACAATTTATTTGTTGGAAGCTAAATAATAAGTCAAAAGATGATCACGTGAAAATTGCCTTGATACATCTTACATGATTTGTGTGAGACAATCATTTGATGCCGACTCAGAAAGTTTCGTATTGATCATTCGATCACTTGAAAATCACTTATAAGCTAATAGTTTGTGTGAGACAACTATTGTCGTCTTCTAAGGATGTTTCAATGATTTAAATAGGAGTTTAGAATAATTAACCTTTATCTGGATACAGCACAGTATGCAAACTGTTTTGGTATGATTCAGGTCTGGGAACCTAGTTTGCATACCTGGTATGCGAACGGTTTTAATTGTTAAAGTCCAGGAACCAAGTTTGCATACCAGTATGCGAACGGTTCTACCTGAGTTAGGTCCGGGACTGCTGTTTACATACAATTGAATAACTCTATTAGTAACACAATTAGATCCATTTGATTATCTTTCATGATTGATTGATCATCATATTTGATCTAGAAGTGTTAGATGAATGTGGTTAAGACAAAAGTGTTCATATGGATAACTTCGGTTAACTATTGTTGAGCCAACTCAATATACACGTCTAGGTACGGTTACCCATATTTAAATGAAGGTATATTTCATTTGTGTCTAACAAGCTAAGACCATCCAATAATGGAGAGATATTGCTTTGGTTTTAAGCAAACTTAGCTTGAATCTTAAATCAGGATTTCATCTAACGGTGAATATTGAATGCTTTGTTTCTAAGCTAACTTAGATTTGATTGAAAGCAAACCCTGATTTGAAAGACTATGTAAGGGAGAACTCTATCAACTGAAAAAACCTAATCCCGGCACTTTCCTGTGTCCTAGTTGTGACTAGAGTCGATTCTCCTTTAACCTAGGTTTTTCAAAAACCATTATAGGTTAACGACTTAAAGACTTTATTTGGGATTCGTCAAGCCAGACCCAACTATTTTCTCTGTAATTGCGTGTTCTGATCTTACTTGTTATATCGTATTGAGTACTATCTTCTTTAAGATTTGCTCGAGATTTATTTCCGATAGGTAAGATATAAAAAGTAATCACAAAGCTCTTCGTCTCATTCTTTGTGATTCCACAATAACATCTTCTACTACCATATAGTTAAGTTATTATGAGGTGATTGATATTTCTAGGCTGCTCTTCGGGAGTGTAAGACCGGATTATCAATTGGTTCCTGTTCACCTTGATTTATCAAAAGACGGAACAAAATATTCGTAGGTACTTCTGTGGGAGACGGATTTATCTATCAGAATAGACTTATTTGTGGGAGACAGATTTGTTTATAAGTCTTCGACTTTGGCTCGTAGCAACTCTTAGTTGTGGGTAAGATCAGCTAAGGGAATCAAGTGGATAGAATCCTGCTGGGATTCAGAGGCGTAAGGAACGCGACTGTACCTTAATCGGTGTGAGACTTGGTTACGGCTCAACTACATTCCAGTCCGAAGTTAACTTGTAGTAGGCTAGTGTCTATAGAGGCTTAATACAATGTGGTGTTCAAATCTGGACTAGGTCCCAGGGTTTTTCTGCATTTGCGGTTTCCTCGTTAACAAAACTTCTGGTGTCTGTGTTATTTCTTTTTTGCATTATATTTGTTTATATAATTAAAATATCACAGGTTGTGCGTAGTTCAATCAATTGTTAAATCCGACCTTTGTTTGTTGGATAGGAATTGATTGGCACTTGGGAATTGGTCTTTGGTACCGTCCAAGTTATTTCTCATATCAATCGGGCTCACAGATTTCTATCTGTTCGATTGCAGATTGTATTGAGAAATTAAGATATAACTCTTTGATATATTTCTTGGTTGAGCTCGCTTTATAAGCTGGTGCTCTCAGAATTATATTGGAGTTAGTCCATATAGATTGTCGAACGAACTATTGGGTATGGTTGTTATACCCCTGCTTTTTCAATCGGTATCAGAGCAGGCAAACATGCTAAGATCTCATAAGTCTGTGTTTGTAGCAATTTGAATCTATGGACAAAAGTGATATCTCTGACAAACGCATCACCAGAAATAAAATTTTGTTTCTATGGAATCTATTAAAGAAAAAGACTTGTCGATCTCGCATATAGATGAATATTCTGTTCCCATGAAACAGACTAGTTGTTTTTGGGTAAAACCTGATTCTGCTGTTTTTGGTAAATTTGGGTGTGTTGATGAGAAGCGAATTCAAACCCTACACAAATGTATTGCACATGAGTACTTTTAGATTCGAGAGATTAATCTGTAAGACTCTGGCCTAAACCAACAAATGGCCGGTCCAGATTCAATTCGGTCACAAAGTGAAGGAGAAGGGTTGATCTTAGGGATGGAAGCGAAGAAGGTGTTTGAGATCAGAATGTTGAATTATGAAGGTATGGTTGTTTTATGACTTGTATCAGAATGTGGAACTGGCTTGCAGAACGTAAGCTATCAGTTCTTGGTGTTTTATGGATACTTGTGTTGATAACCCTTGTTATCTTTTGAAATAGGTTGAAATCCTATTTATACAAGTCATGTTCGAGCACACCATGATCTCGTAGGAAGTAGAGGTGATTAAGCAGTGGAGAAGTGGGGTTGTGTAAAAGTGGTGATCACCACGTTTCCATTACGAGGAAAAACTGGTCACACTTTCACCCACTACTCTCATTACTGTTAACCGTCCGTCCTTTCCTGACACTTTCTCATAATGGGCGCGTTGCACGCCGCACGTTATAAACCGCCAGACCAATACCCCAGTGAGCATCCCCCAGTTTGTGACATGTTTGATATCTCGAGTAAATGGGTCAAGTCGTGAGACTCGCCGCTAAAAGAAGCACATAGTGCTTTTAGGTCAAATAATAAAATTATTTGTGAAATCAATATTTATTAAATATTGCTTATAATCGATGTATATAAAGCATCGCTTTTAAACAAGCAGCTGAAAATAATCGATGTGCAGGAAACATCGTTGTTTTAGAGCTCGTTCAAATTAGTCGCGAATTGAACGTCTTAAAAAAGTAGCATGACCGGCCACCTTTGGGCGATCATTTGAGAACCCTATGGGTGAGCTACCGCTTGGTCGATCGCTCACTGTGGAGGAGGGGTGGCCGATGATCACAGCGTTACCCTATTGGCCTCTTGAAAATAAATCTAAACCATAAGACTAGGCTAGCGAAGTTGGATGGACGAGATGATTTGCAGCAGTTGCCTAATGCCGTTGATTTAAATTAGGGTTTAGAAGCCGTGTGGCCAATCCTATTTTGGCTGATCGATTGAAAGCGCTGGGCGCTAGTTTGAGCAGGCAGATCGGCCATGTGCAAAGGTGGGTTGCCAGTGAGCACGCTGATATCTTCGGGGCCACCTGAAATTGAATCTAAGCCACTCGATTTGGCCGGCGAAGATGGATGGTTGTGATTGATTTGCGACAGTAGTGTGTTGCCGCAACGCAACTTAAGGTTTCCAAAACAGCGCGTTCACCCTATTTTGGGCAAGTGATTCAATGCGCTCCTGGTTTGCCGTGGGCAAGTCGATTGACCAAGGATGTAGTTGGGTCACCGGTGAACATGCGAGTACCCTTTTGATCATTAGAGGGAAGATCTAAACCGTCCAACTAGGCTAGCTAAGTTGGATGGGTATGATGAATTTGAGACCGTTATGGTCGGTCTTGGCTCGTTTGAGCTCCTTTTCAACATCGTGATTACCCATGTTTTGGCTAACGTTTGAGGGTGTTACAGGTGAACTAAATGGATTTCGACCGGCTGGGATGTTACAGGGTGTTACAGGCGCGTCGATCGTGCTAAACTTTAATTAAAAAGCGCGTTGACACAAAAATCTCTTTATCAGAGAGTGGTGTAGCCTGTGCAAGTGTTTTCATGTGGGTCTCAATACTGACACTTCGGGAGATTCGTGCTACTCCGCTGCGAGTGAACATTAATCGTCATGTAATGCCAATATTGAGAGTTCTGCTGGGGAACATAGCATAGGAAAATACTAGACATGTAATGCATTAGTAAATAATGCTGGTGAAAAATAAAATTCATAGAATATTTGGGATTGTTGCTATATGAACCATTCTGAGTGAATTATACATATATATATATATACACACACACAAATATATTGAATTGGTTAATACATTCGTGAGCAAAGAGGTTTATGCACTCATTACTTTCAAATGGCCTTTGTTCCTTTGCAGGATGACAGCACATTAAATACAGGGTTTTACGATTTTACCCTCAAACTAAAAACCACCATCAACATTAAGTCACCTGCTTAGTACGTAACAATGACATTGTTGTGGGATAAGCACTAGATGGTGATAGTCAAGGAAATTTATGAGAGAAGTTTGGCATACATTACCAGGATAGGGGCTGGCTCGACCCTTGAGCAAGATACGTTTTCTTTTAGCGCATGTCAGTTGTCCTCAGGTAGATAAGTATCAATTCGCTTGTTGTCCCATATTTGAAGCCTTTATACATGGTAAGTAGAGACTTCTTTTCTTCCTGGGACCTTGCTGATTTGTGGAATATAAAGAGAAGCGTTTGAGCCTTTCTCCCCACACCGATCATCACAGAATTGCATTCTTCTTCATTCCAGGTATTGCTCCATATGTCTCATGTAATTTGATTTTTGATTTTTTTTTCGATTGTTGATATAATCATGATGCCTCTTCGCAGTATATGATGGGAACTGCTAGTGATGATTATTCTTCAACTTTTCCAGAGAAAAGCTTTGAAGTCGACAAACCCAGGGCTAATGCATTCGAGGAGGTGATGGCCAAAATAGATTATCCGTTTCGCGAAGCTGGTCATGCTATATAGGGTATATCTCTTGTGCACTTACGCATCATCCGAGAGCGTGTTCAAGCTTTTCTGGCTTCAGTTAGTATGAAGGAGAAGTGGAGGCGTGACGAAGCATCCCAGCCAACGACTGCTAGAGCTGAAAGATTTGCAGCTTGGCTAAAATGATGAAGGGTAGAGCATGAGAAGCTACTGGGCGAACATGAATTCTTGGATAAACATGAATACCCTATTCACAATGGCGTGATAATCCTTGATTCTGATGTGGATGAGCCCGATCCCAAAGAATATCCTCAAAAGGCCGCTGAAATAGTTTCTGAAAAGGATGTTAGAGCAGTTCTCGAAGGGAATGTTGGTTCAGCTTTCAGAGAAGATGCTGAAGTGACCTCCGGAGGGAACGTCGAAACAATTCCCGAAGGGGATTTGGGCGTAACTTCTGAAAGGGAGGTCGAGGCAGCTTCTGGAGAGGATGTGGTAGCGGCTTGTGAAGAAGATATTGAAGCACCCTCCAACAACGGCTCCGGTGAAGGCGCTGTTGATCCCTCTGATAATTAGATTTCCCACTTGTTACTTTCTTTCATAGAAGAATATTTTTTCGTAGCTTAGCTTGCAGATGTTTTCGATATTTCAGTGGTTTTTTGTTCATGTGACTGGAGCCAGGGCTTCATCGGATAATAATCTTTCATTCATGTTGCTTTAACAACCTTATGTTTCCAATTGGGTGAATGAATGAAATCTCTTGACTGAGAAATCCAAATCTTCCGAAAAATCTCATAACATCTTGGAATTTTAGTCGCCACATCCTTCGATAGAGTTACAGTAGAGCCTCATACTCGTTCCTCGAATTCCACGACTAGTGCCTTGATTGCGTAAATGAGTTCTTCCCATTGATGGGGCCGATGGGGAGGCGACACACATAAGTGATGATGTATTTTCCTTTCATGTGACTGGATACCGCTTCCATGATGATATTTATTATGTGTAACCCTAATAACAATAGCTTGAAGTAGGGGATGTAATGGTGAAAATTAAGGATTCGGCCACGAACCTGTAACTCCCATTTGGTATTACCCTTGTATATCACATATGTTGTGCTTCCGTGAACAAGAAATACAAGAGTTGTATTTGTTAGGTGTGGAGGCTCTTCCTCCAATTAATAGCTCGTGTGATGTGAAGAAGTGGTTGCAATCTAGGAGTACCACGCGTTAGCTTGCTGCTTCCTGGTTCCGTGAAGGGATTTTTCAAAATCCGAAAAATTACTGGTGGCGAAACTTCTTTCCTGGATCTAAGCACACGATGATTAAGAGGCCGTTTTTTTGTTGAAGCAGGCTGCACTTTAGGACGCTTGCCCAAAACCGTGTACTGGCTGCTTGACGATTTCCTTTGGTCGCCTTACCCTTCTTTTTCTTCATGTATTCCCTTCTTTGGTGTTTTTGAAAGATACAAGGTGCCTCTTTCGTGGTGTTTTTTTTTTTTTTTTAAATCAATGGGTAATGATTTTATGAGGGTTTAGGTTTACTTGAGACTTTTCCTTGAGATGATTCAGGAGTAAGAATTTTAAAAGAAATGATGCTTTGATTAACTGATATATTGAAACCCTAATTATGAATGCAAGTAGTGAAATCATTTTGGAGGAATTACAAATATTGCATGAAAGGAAAATTGTTAAAGGAAACACTAAAAGGAATCTTGGAGGAGAGGGCGGCGCGACATCTTAGGTATTGAAGGGTTTGATCCAGTGGGCGTGTATTACTACGGCTTCTAGCTTGTCAGTATTGATGAGATTGCAGTAACCTCCCAAAATAATTTCTGCCACTAGGTACGGCTCGTGTTTCCCTTATATGGAATCGGACGAAGCAGGCTGAGCCGCAACTCTTACCACCATATCTCCAACTTGGAATGGATTTGGGCGTTGCGCCATTACTTTCCCAGATTCCTTATCTCTAACCGTGACAACTTCTAAACTCTTGATAAAATACTTGAAAGGACCAGCATCCCATTCATATCTCCTAGTAACGACTGGGTTGATAATCGGATCGAGTCCCCAAGTTTTGATGGGAGGAGAAGTGATTGGTTGCATAAAAGGTTGTTCGATAAGACTTACTTGTGCTCGGAATCTGCGGAGGAACGTCGCCGGGCTCTCTCCAGGAAGTTGTGTCACGTTGTCGAGCTGTCGATATGGCAATAGATAATCTTCAGGGTTGGATGGCTTGTTGGAAATCCTTTCAAGTATAGACACTGGCAAAGGACATACTCCTAGTTTTGCTTTGTTGCTATGCACCCATGAGCGTCCCAGAACCATATCATAATTTGGGTATTCTTTAACAATATGAAACTTAGCGTGCGTTAGAGCATCTCCCACCTCGATTTAGATATTAATATGCCCATAAGCATTTTTTGATTCTCTTTCTGTGTTTTTGATCACAGTTGGGCAGTGCACAGCTTCTTTCTTTGAAATTCCTGCGGTTCTCAAAGTCTTGACATTAACAATGTTGAAGTCAGAGGCCGCGTCAATCAGCGCGCTGTCAAACTCAACATCCTTCAAGTGAGCGGTGGTTAGGAGTCCCCAGCTGCATCTATTAGTTGCGCTTCCCAGGGAAGATTGAGGTTTGGGAGCGGCTTCCCTGACTGGAAACAGACGCTTGCCTGATACGACACGGTTGAGGGCTCCAAACATGTCTTGACGCTGCGCCTTGGAGAAATACAGAATTTCACATATATGCTTCATCATAGACTGTACAGTTTTGTGGATGGAGTCCCCAGAAATCATGCGGCTCCTGGCAGGAAGGGGGTCTCTTTGAACTCCTTCATTTCATAATTGAAGTTCTCCTGCGTCCACCTTCTCTTTGAAAATGCGTTTCAATTTGTTGCAGTCACTGGTTGGGTGGTTGACAAACCTATGATAACGACAATATTTGGGATTTTCCATCTCTTCTTCGGTTGGCGGACGTCTGAGAGGAGGTAGCTTGATGGCGTCATCTTGAATCCATGCTTCCAGGAGTTCAATGAATTCATCCATTGGAAATGAAGTCTGGAGCAGCATCTCCAGTTTCTTGTTGTTGCACAGGCGTCTTAGCCACAGCTTTCCGGGATGGAGTTGGCTGCGCTGGTGCTGCACGCTTGGGTTGTTGTTCCACTGCTGGAGATTTCCTTTGCCCTCCTTCACCTACTACGCTTACAGAAGGACCAGTGTTATATTGCTTGTTGATGAGGCGCCTATTTCCTCGAGTTTCGCATGCATCTTCAACCCTGGCCGGTCTGGTTCTTTCTAACAGTGCTGGTGCGGTCGTAGATGACCGCTTAGCAGCTTCATGGAGTTCAGAGAATGTATGGAAACGCAGGTTTTCCAGCAAAGCATGATAGATGGGAACCATACCGTTAATGCATGACTCCACCAACTGTTGTTCGGTCACATTTGGGTCATGACAATCCAATGCTTGAATTCTGAATCTCTTGACATAATCATTTGGATGTCCATTGTTTCGTTGAAACATTCTCCCTAAGTCTGAGAAAGTGATTTGCTCAGACACAAAGAAATACTTCTTGTAGAAAGCGGTGACCATCTCACACCAGTTGGATATGTTGTTTGGTGCGATATTATTGTACCAGGTATACGCTCTTCTGGTAAGCGACTTTGAAAATTCTTTCAGGCGGAGGACATGATTGTATTCGTGTTCTCCCAAGGATTCCAGAAAACGAGAGATGCGTTCACGAGCGATACCAGTGCCATCATAGAGGGAAAACTGAGGAGAAGAACTCTTTGCACATCAGGAGGATACGGAGGTTGGTGCTGGTGCATGTCCACTGGGTTTTCTTTGCCTCGATTTTGGAAGAGACGCTTAAGATCCTCACGTGTGATGAAGTTGGACGGCTGATTCCTTTCCCGTGAGCTTTCAGGAGCAACACGAACTTCCTCATCTATGAAGGCACGCCCTGTTGAAGCGCTTGCGCCAGGAGTGTTAAAAGTACTCCTCATTGGCTCCATGGGTTGACGCGGCTCTTGTGGTAGTCGCTCCATTAGCGTCTTGAGGAAAGTGTGTACCTCTTTCTGAGTTATAGCCATGTCCGTCTGAGCCTTAGCGAGAACTTCTTGTCTTTCCATCAAATCGAAAATGGTGATAGGGGGTTGGCTTCCTCTGGCTCCTCCGGTCTCTCGTCCCGATGAAGAAATGGTGGCAGCCCTGGTGACAATTTGAGGTGTCATGCTCGAAGAAATATTATGTGTAACAACGGGTCTGGCTCTGGTAATAGGAGGCGTCACGCCAGAGGGGATGCTTCCGGCGTTACTGGTGTTGGTTCTAGGGGATGTAGAACCATGCGATGTGTTGACTGTGCTGGCAGGCGGTACATTGGTGTTAACGGCAGGGATATTGGCACCAGGAGTGTTATCAACGCCCGCAGCATCAGGATTGGTAACTGACCAAGACCTAAGATCTACCATCTCGAATTTAAGAAAATTGAAATGAAATTGAAAATTGATTCGTACAACCGAGAGATTAATCTCCTACTATGGTTGCCAGTTGTTTTGGGGTAAAACCTGATTCTGCTGTTTTTGGTAAGTTTGGGTGTGCTGATGAGAAGCGAATTCAAACCCTAAACAAATGTATTGCACATGAGTACTTTTAGATTCGAGAGATCAATCTGTAAGACTCTGGCCTAAACCAACAAATGGCCGTTCCAGATTCAATTCGGTCACAAAGTGAAGGAGAAGGGTTGATCTTAGGGATGGGAGCGAAGAAGGTGTTTGAGATCAGAATGTTGAATTATGAAGGTGTGGTTGTTTTATAACTTGTATCAGAATGTGGAACTGGCTTGCAGAACGTAAGCTATCAGTTCTTGGTGTTTTCTGGATATTTGTGTTGATAACCATTGTTCTCTTTTGAAATAGGTTGAAATCCTATTTATACAAGTCATGTTCGAGCACACCCTGATCTCGTAGGAAGTGGAGGTGATTAAGCAGTGGAGAAGTGGGGTTGTGTAAAAGTGGTGATCACCACGTTTCCATTATGGGGGGAAACTGGTCACACTTTCACCTACTACTCTTATTATTGTTAACCATCCGTCCTTTCCTGACACTTTCTCGTAATGGGCGCGTTGCACGCCGCAAGCTGTAAACCGCCATACTAATACCCCAGTGAGCACCCCCCAGTTTGTAATCGATGTATATAAACATCGCTTTTAACAAGAAGCAGAAAATAATCGATGTGCAGGAAACATCGTTGTTTTAGAGCTCGTTCAAATTAGTCGCGAATTGAACGTCTTAAAAAAGTAGCATGACCGGCCACATTTGGAAAGGATTCTTCGTGAGGAAAATACCGTAGTTTGTTCATTTCGAACCTTACTCGAGGCTAAACTCAAGGAGGATGCCTTGGAAATGGAACGTCTGTTGAGTAATCTCTCTATTCAATTCAAAGGATATTCTGTGGAGTCCACTATACCAATTACTTCTGACTCAACTGTGATGTTAGAAAAAGTGACTACATGTAATCATGTTTCTCTGATGAAACCAGTTTCAGAAGCTAAATTGCAAACCCTTCCTATTGCTAAAGATGTGCTCGTAACTTCCACTAATCAAGGAATCACCACATCTCACAGAAGAAAGAAATCTTCTAACAATGTTATTAATCCTACTCACTCTTATCACTCTGGTGATCGGATAGTATGTCTCTTTTGTGATTCAAAAGGACGTGTTCAACGGAAGTATAAATTGAGGTTGAATGACAACTATTTTGGTCGACTTCAACACACCTTAGATTTAATACTCAAAGGTGTAACTGACATTCGAATGTCTAAACCAATTGGTTTTAGTACTCACCCCGTGAATCCTTCGAGGATAGTCATTTCAATCTGCTCGTCTAACGTTCGAACTTATTGTTAAAGCACTGCTCGGTCGAACTCGCAAGCACTGCTATCTCAAGCTTGTTTGTCAAGTTTAGTTGTCACACCTATAAGTCTTGATTTCTAGTCTACTTATAGCTAAGTCTCGGATTAGGATAGAATGTGTAGGTTAACTTTAAACTTCATGGCGTTCATCGATTGAAGACGAAGAAATACTAAGGGGAGCTTGTGGAACTTCATCAACAAAAGGTATGTGGAGACTTAAATTCCTCTATCACTCAAAAGTATATTTCTACTCTATATCCTATTTGAGACAAAAGTCGTATAGCTATATAGACTTCGATTATACACATTTGATATTTTGAGCTGAGTTTAACTCGCTTACATATTTCTCGAAATATGTGTTGGTAAGCTTTCGCTTTAACCAAGTTCATCTTATATTCTTGACAAAAGTCAAAAGATGATCATGTGAAAATCGCCTGGTAACATCTTATATGATTTGTGTGAGACAGTCATTTAGTGTAGACTCGGAATGTTTCGTATTGATCATTTGATCACTTGAAATTGCTTTGAAGCTAATAGTTTGTGTGAGACAGCTATTGTCGTCTTCTAAGAATGTTTCAATGATTGAAATGGGAGTTTAGAACTATTAACCATGATTGGATATAACACATTATGCGTACTTGTATGTTAACTGTTGCAAGTTATTCCAAGTTCGGGAATCATTGTATGCATACCCGTATGCGTACTGGTTTTTTAGTTGAAGTCTGGGAACTTAGTATGCATACCCGTATGCGTACCGTCGTAAATTCAAGTTCGGGAATTCAACTGAGTTTTGTGGTGTACGACAGTATGCGTACCCGTTCGCATACTGGCGAACCCAGACCAAATCCGGCTACTTAGGTATGCGTACCCATTTGCATACTTGAGTGGGTTATGTTCTAAAATCGGTTTGTTCATGAACTAACACATTTATAAAATAAGGAATGCAATCTTTTGCAAACCGTGGCTATAATGTTCATGAATTGATTCGAGTGAATCAAAATCGATTTTGCTTCAATTGTGTCTTGTATACTTCTATGAGAATATAAACAATTGAACAACTCTAGAACTAGTTTCATTTGAGTCATTTGAACTAGTTGTGTTAAGATGAACAAGGTTGATATGAAAGTGTTCATATGACTAACTTCGGTTAACTATTGTTGAGCCAACAAGGTGAACACGTTTAGGTATGGTTACCCATATCTAAATGAAGTCACTTTTCATTTGTGTGTAATAATCTAAGTTCGATCTAACGGTTAAAAGATATTAGCTTGAGTCTAATCTGGTTTTTATCTAACGGTGAATATTGAATGCTTTGTTACCAAGGTAATATTGATTACAAACCCTGATTTGAAAACTATATAAGGGAGAACTCTAGCAACTGGGAAACCTGATCCCCACACCTCCTGTGTGATACTAGTTGCGACTAGAGTCGATTCTCCTTTAACCTAGGTTTTTCCTAAAACCATTATAGGTTAACGACTTAAAGACTTCATTGGGATTGTGAAGCCAGACCCAACTATTTTCTATGTAGTTGCGTGTTCTGATCTTGCTTTATTCTATCGTATTGAGTACTATCTTCTCTAAGATTTGATCGAGATTTAATCTCCGATAGGCAAGATAAAAAGTAGTCACAAACATCTTCGTCTCATCGTTTGTGATTCCACAATATCTTGTTTCGCTACCATACGATTAAGATTATTGTGAGGTGATTGATATTACTAGGTTGTTCTTAGGGAATATAAGTCCGGTGTATCAATTGGTTCTTGTTCACCTTGATTTATCAAAAGATGGAACAAAACTCATAGGTATTTATGTGGGAGACAGATTTGTCTATTCAATAGACTTTTCGGTGTGAGACAGATTTGTTTATCTAGTCTTCGACTTTGGGTCATATCAACTCTTAGTTGTGGGTGAGATTAGCTAAGGGAATCAAGTGCGTAGAGTCCTGCTGGGATTCAGAGGCGTAAGGAATGCAACTGCACCTTGATCAGTGTGAGATTGGTTAGGGCTCAATTACATCCCAGTCCGAAGTTAACTTGCAGTAGGATAGTGTTTTTAGCGGCTTAATACAGTGTGGTGTTCAAATCTGGACTAGGTCCCGGGGTTTTTATGCATTTGCGGTTTCCTCGTTAACAAAATTTCCGGTGTCTGTGTTATTTCTTTTTCGCATTATATTTGTTTATATAATTGAAATATCACAGGTTGTGTGTAGTTCAATCAATTAGATAATCCAACCTTTGGTTGTTGATATAAATTGATTGACACTTGAACATTGGTATTTGGTGTCGTTCAAGTTGTTTCTCATAATAATCAGGATCACAGATTCTATCTGTATGATTTGCTGATTACATTTAGAAACAGAGATACAACTCTTGGATGTATTTTCATTGATTGAGTCTGACTGTCTAGCTGATTCTCTTGGAATTATATTGGAGCTTGTCCATACAGATTGCCTAAACGAAATATTAGGCGTGGTTGTTAGACCCCCGCTTTTTCACTTATAATAGTAGCGCTAACACAAATCGGTCAAGGAGATTTCAGAAAGGTCCTCCTCAAACTAAGGTAGGGGATGATGTGAGAAAGGTACCATAAAGTGAAAACAACAATGAAGATATGAAGGACAACCTAAATCTGATAATTGAAGGATACAAGGATCTTATCAACAGGCTGTTAAAATCCTCCAAACAAACTTCTTCTGGTAAGGATTCAAACTTAGTCTCATACTTTGATGATGATAATTAGAAGCAAAAAGAGGATTAACCATGAACAATATTCATTTGATGAGCATAAAGCTCATACTTGTGTTAATTAATCACAAGGTTTGACATATTACTCATGAAAAATCTTGTTGAGTAAAATATGCTAATAATCAGGTATACTTATTGGTAAAGTGTTCTCTGATTAGTTGAGCTATTTCCTTATCGTTCATAGCTAGACTATTGTCTACAGACATCTTTGCATAAGTATTTCTTCTACGTCGAGAATCTTTTCTAGTGTCTACCTTTTAAGATTTTGAAAAATTAAGTTTTCTTTATGCTTAGTTTGCTTCTCTTGTGCTCTAAATTTTCCTCCTGTGAGAATATAAAATTTATTGAGCTAAGAATTGTGAAATAAAATTTTCACATAGCAAAATGTTACTGTGGTTCTTTTTGTTTACTTACTTTGTGAAAAGAACTTTACAGTTTTTGTTTATAAGTTTTATGGGTTAAGTTGTGTTCGTACGGGTACCTTTGTGACATGTCACGAACCGACTCCAAAAACCCTAAAAATATAGTCCCTGAGAAACCGTTTATATACCTAAGCTATTGAAGTTGAGTTATCTCACTCTAGGTTATTTTTCTCATACCAAGAATGTCATCTCCGTCTCGCACTTGTGATTTAACCAAAGGGTTTCTTGATAAAGGTATGGGTTATGGTTTCAAAGGGAAGAAGAAAAGAACCCTAGTAGATGCTGACGATGTCAAAGATCAAAATCCTGATGATTATTCTGATATCTCATGCTATTATGCAAATACTCATCAAGATGTAGAGCATGATGAAATGGTTTTATGCTGAAGTGGTTCATGATTTTCGTAAATACTTTAAGGAAGCAAAACTGCAGCTCGTTGATACGATGAAGGGTCTCGATGTGTTACGAACTGAGCTGAAAAAGGTTAACTATGACCTTGTTCTCATGAAGTCACATGTTAAAGATCTTCTCAATGAGGATATATTCTCCAAAGAAGCAGTAGATGCCGTCAATCACAAGCTCAAAGGTCTTAAAACTCGTGAGGGTTCCGGAAGCGTTCTCTGACCTTTTTTTTTTTTTTTTTTTAGGAGTTGATTCCATTTTATCTAGGAAACTTCTTATGAGAATTTATTCTTGTGCCTTAAGAATGATAACTAGGGTTTGGAATAGAATATATTGTGATTACACATAGCTATTGCCAATGATTTTCATCTTGCAATGTTTTTAGATTTATTTATTTAAATTCTAAGTTATTTGGAAGATGATTTTGCAGTATTAATCTTTATTGGTTTTATATATTGAAAAACTATGTTATGGGATATGCGTGTTTACGTCCGTGAACTATGATTATCACATATATGCTCAAAAGTTAAGTCTATTATGTCTTTATGCAAATATTGATAAATATTGATAAAAGATAGAATGAACTTTTGAATATTCCACAGTATTGATTTTTCCCTGATCCACTTCTATGTGAAAGTACTATATGGCTTCGTAAGTTTTCTTATGTTGAGTGTTTCCGATTAAATTAATCAATAAGATCTTCTTGTGGTTAATTTATTCGAGGTTTCTGGATACAAATTCATGTTACATGTAATTTTTTAATGTCCAAAGAAATCCTTCTTTTCTTGTAAAAGTAAGGTCGCTCTTGTTGTTCTTTTGGGAATGACATTTTATGGGAGAGAGTTCTTAATTGAACTTGTGCTTAATTGCCAAATATTTTTGGGGAGTGCAGCTGTGGAATATTGTAGGAGTTATCTTGTATCTTTATAAACTCCTTGATGAATACACTAAGTTTCGACTATGTGAAATCATCGAAATAAAGTTGATATGTTCTCTTTTAGTCATGAACTCGTTGAGAATTTCATTATGATCCCATAGTTATACCTTTGCCAATTTGTATTGACAAAAAGGGGGAGAATTATTTGGTAGTTCACACTACATACATATGGTTTACGGATCATTATGTAAGGGGGAGTGGTTTTTATTGTGAGATGGAAGTATTGACTACGGGGGAGTGATACATATTACCATAATATTATTGCCAAAGTTGTGATACAATTGGACTTTGATACTGTATAATAATATTATGACACTGTATAACAATGATTGAGAACATATGTTTTTCATATGTTTTCTTATTGTTATGGCTACGGATTTTCAACAACAATGATGCTGAGTTGAACATGTTCAGAATCACTGAAGTACTTGGAGTGACGAATAATTCAAGGAATGTTGAAGAACCAAGGAAATCAAGCATGATGGATAGAAGCTACAAAGTTTATTTATTTAGTAATCCATATGTATTTATAGTTTTGTCACTAAAATTAACAAAGGGGAAGATTGTTAGAGCATTACTCGGTCGAACTCGCAACCGTTGCTATCTCAAGCTTGTTGGTCAAGTTTAGTTTACCAAAACTATAAGTCTTGATTTCTAGTCTACTTATAGCTATGTCTCGGATTAGGATAGAATGTGTAGTTGAGCTTTAGACTTCACGGCGTTCATCGATTAAAGACGAAGATCTACTAAGGAGAGCTTGGAGTAACTTCATCAACAAAAGGTATGTGGAGACTAAAACTTATCTATCACTCAGAAGTCTATTTTATTTTATCTCCTAATGAGACTAAGTCATATAGCTATATAGACTTTTATATTATACACATTTGATATTTCGAGCTGAGTTTAACTCAGTTATTTATTTCTCGAAATATGTGTTTGAAGCTTTTTGTTTTAGCTACGTTCATCATATTCTTGACGAGTTTGGTTTGAAACAATTTATTTGTTGGAAACTAAATAATAAGTCAAAAGATGATCATGTGAAAATTTACTTGAAACATCTTACATGATTTGTGTGGGACAATCATTTGATGTCAACTCGAAAAGTTTCGTATTGATCATTCGATCATTTGAAAATCACTTATAAGCTAATAGTTTGTATGAGACAGCTATTGTCGTCTTCTAAGGATGTTTCAATGATTGAAATGGGAGTTTAGAACAATTAACCTTTTTCTGGATACAACAAAGTATGCATACCAGTATGCAAACTGTTTTGGTATGATTCAGGTCCGGGAACCTAGTTTGCATACCTAGTATGCGAACGGTTTTAACTGTTAAAGTTCGGGAGCCAAGTTTGCATACCAGTATGCGAACGGTTCTACCTGAGTTAGGTCCGGGACTGTTGTTTGCATACCCGTTTGCAAACGGCTGGACAAGACCAAAGTCCGGATGCTATAGTTTGCGTACCAGTTTGCAAACTTAGTGGTTAAAGTTCTAAAATCGGTTATATATGTTTTCATACTCATGAAAAAATACATTTATTAATTAAGGAATGCAATCTTTGCAAACCGTGGCTTAATGTTCATGAATTGATTTCGGTATAAGTACTTTGTAGTTTGTACGATTACGAATCAATCCGATTTTTTTTTCAATTTGTTCAGTGAACAATTGAACAACTCTATTAGTAACACAATTAGATTCATTTGATTATCTTTCATGATTGATTGTTCATCATATTTGATCTAAAAGTGTTAGATGAATGTGGTTAGGACAAAAGTGTTCATATGGCTAACTACAGTTAACTATTATTGAGCCAACTCAATATTCACATTTAGGTACGGTTACCAATATCTAAATGAAGGTATATTTCATTTGTGTGTAACAAGCTAAGACCATCCAGCGGTGGAGAGATATTGCTTTAGTTTTAAGCAAACTTAGCTTGAATCTTAAATAACGATTTCATCTAACGGTGAATATTGAATGCTTTGTTTCTAAGCTAACTTAGCTTTGATTGAAAGCAAACCCTGATTTGAAAGACTATATAAGGGAGAACTCTAGCAACTGGAAAACTTAATCCCGACACTTTCCTGTGTCTTAGTTGCGACTAGAGTCGATTCTCCTTTAACCTAGGTTTTTCCAAAACCATTATAGGTTAACGACTTGAAGACTTCATTTGGGATTCGTGAAGCCAGACCCAACTATATTCTCTGTAGTTGCGTGTTATGATCTTACTTGTTCTATCGTGTTGAGTACTATCTTCTCTAAGATTTTCTCGAGATTTATCTCTGATAGGTAAGATATAAAAAGTAATCACAAAGCTCTTCGTCTCATTCTTTGTGATTCTACAATAACTTCTTCTACTACCATATAGTTAAGTTATTGTGAGGTGATTGATATTTCTAGGATGCTCTTCGGGAGTATAGGACCGGATTATCAATTGGTTCCTGTTCACCTTGATTTATAAAAAGACAGAACAAAAACTTCGTAGGTGCTTCTGTGGGAGAAAGATTTATCTATCAGAATTGACTTATCTGTGGGAGACAGATTTGTGTATAAGTCTTTGAATTTGGGTCGTAGCAACTCTTAGTTGTGGGTGAGATCATCTAAGGAATCAAGTGCGTAGAGTCCTGCTAGGATTTAGAGGCGTAAGGAACATGACTGTACCTTAATCAGTGTGAGATTGGTTAGGGATCAACTACATTCCAGTCCGAAGTTAACTTGTAGTAGTTGTTTGGTACATTGGTCTTTGGTACCGTTCAAGTTGTTTCTCATAATAATCAGGCACGTAGATTTCTATCTGTTTGATTTGCTGATTACATTGAGAAACAGAGATATAACTCTTGGATATATTTTCCTTGATTGAGTCTTACTTGTTAGAGCACTGCTCGGTCAAACTCGTAAGCATTGCTATCTCAACCTTGTTGTCAAGTTTAGTTTCCAAAACTATAAGTCTTGATTTCTAGTCTACTTATAGCTAAGTCTCGGATTAGGATAGAAAGTGTAGTTGAGCATTATACTTCACGGCGTTCATTGATTGAAGACGAAGAACTACTAAGGGGAGCTTGTGAAACTTCATCAACAAAAGGTATGTGGAGACTTGAACTCATCTATCGCTCAAAAGTCTATCTACTCTATCTCCTATTTGAGACAAAAGTCGTATAGCTATATAGACTTCGATTATACACATTTGATATTTCGAGATGAGTTTAACTCGCTTTCATATTTCTCGAAATAGTTGTTGGTAAGCTTTCGCTTCAACCAAGTTCATCTTATTTTCTTGACGAAAGTCAAAAAATGATCATGTGAAAATCGCCTAGTAACATCTTACATGATTTGTGTGAGACATTCATTTGATGTAGACTCGGAATATTTCGTATTAATCATTCAATCACTTGAAAATTGCTTTGAAGCTAATAGTTTGTGTGAGACAGCTATTCTCGTCTTCCAAGAATGTTTCAATGGTTGAAATGAGAGTTTAGAAAATTTCGATTTAAGCATAGTATGCGTACTTGCATATATGTAATCCATGTTCGGGAACCATGGTATGCATACCCGTATGCGTACTGGTTGGTTTGTGAAGTCCAGGAACCTGGTATGCAAACCGGTACGCGTACTGGCGTAAGGTTCAGGTCCGGGAATTTCTGTTGAGTTTGGATGGTATGCGTACCATTTCACGTACTGGCGAAACCCAAATTTGGTTCGACTACTTAGGTACGCATACCCGTATGCATACATAAGTAGATGATGTTCTAAAATCGGTTTGTTCATGAACTAATACTTTTATATAATAAGGAATGCAATCTTTTGCAAACCGTGGCTATAATGTTCATGACTTGATTCGAGTGAATCAAAATCAATTTTTCTTCAATTGTGTCTTGTAAACTTCTATGAGAATATAAACAATTTAACAACTCTAGCACTAGTTTCATTTGAGTCATTTTAACTAGTTATGGTTAAGATGAATGAGGTTGATATGAAATTGTTCATATAGCTAACTTCGGTTAATTATTGTTGAGCCAACAAGGTGTACACATTTAGGTACGGTTACTCATATCTAAATGAAGGTACATTTCATTTGTGTGTAACAAGCTAAGTTCGGTCTAACGGTTGAAAGATATTAGCTTGAGTCTAATCAGGTTTTCATCTAACGGTGAATATTGAATGCTTTGTTACCAAGGTAACATTGATTGGAAACCCTGATTTGGAGACTATATAAAGGGGAACTCTAGCAACTGGGAAACCTAATCCCCACACCTCATGGGTGATACTAGTTACGACTAGAGTCGATTCTCCTTTAACCTTAGGTTCTTCACGAAACCCTGTAGGTTAACAACTTAAAGACTTCATTGGGATTGTGAAGCCAGACCCAACTATTTTCTCTGTAGTTGCGTGATCTGATCTTGCTGTTTCTATCGTGATATAGTACTATCTTCTCTAAGATTGACTAAAGATTTAATCTCCGATAGGCAAGATAAGAAGTAGTCACAAACATCTTCGTCTCATCGTTTGTGATTCCACAATATCTTGTTTCGCTACCATACGATTAAGATTATTGTGAGGTGATTGATATTTTTAGGCTGTTCTTCGGGAATATAAGTCCGGTATATCAATTGGTTCTTGTTCACCTTGATCTATCAAAAGACGGAAAAAAACTCATAGGTTTATCCGTGGGAGACAAATTTATCTATACAATAGACTTTTCTGTGTGAGACAAATTTGTTTATCAAGTCTTCGACTTTGGGTCATAGCAACTCTTAGTTGTGGGTGAGATCATCTAAGGGAATTAAGTGCGTGGAAACCTGTTGGGATTCAGAGATGTATGGAGCGCAACTATACCTTGATCAGTGTGAGATTGGTTAGGGATCAACTACATTCCAGTCCTAAGTTAACTTGGAGTAGGATAGTGTCTGTAGCGGCTTAATACAGTATGGTGTTCAAATCTGAACTAGGTCCCGGGGTTTTTCTGCATTTGCGGTTTCCTCATTAACAAAATTTTTGGTGTCTGTGTTATTTCTTTTCTGCATTATATTTTGTTATATAATAGAAATATCACAGGTTTTGCGTAGTTCAATCAATTAGAGAATCCAACATTTGGTTGTTGATTACATTGATTGACACTTGAACATTGGTCTTTGGTACCGTTCAAGTTGTTTCATATAATAATCAGGTTCACGGATTTATATCTGTTTGATTTGCTGATTACATTGTGAAACAGAGACATAACTCTTGGATATATTTCCATTGATTGAATCTGACTTTCTAGTTGATTCTCTTGGAATTATATTGGAGTTTGTCCATACAGATTGCTAAGCGAAATATTGGGTGTGGTTGTTAGACCCCCGCTTTTTCAATTGGTATCAGAGTAGGCAAACACAATTAAGACCTCATAAGTCTGTGTTTGTAGCAATATGACTATATGGACAAGAGTGTTATCTCTGATAAACGCATCGCTAGAAGCAAAAGTTCTGTTTCTATGAAATCTATTAAAGAGAAATATTTGTCAATCTCGAATATAGATGAACCTTGTGTTCTTACGAAACAGACTTGCATTGACAAGTGTTACCCGGATTACCTTACTAACGAGTCTGACTCTGAAGTAGAAAGGGAAGCATCCAATGAAAGTGCAGTGATTCTAAAATTTGTTAAAATCCAAGCTGATAAAATCAATCCGTTGAAACACGAAGTCAATGTTCTTGTTGGTATGGTAAATGAGTATGACTCTCAATTAAAAGTCCTTCGAGAGGAAAACGCCTCATTCTGTTCTTTACGAACTTTGCTTGAGTAAAAGCTCAAAGAGGATGCTTTGGAAATTGAACGCCTTTTGATTAAACTCTCTATTCAAGGTTGTTCCAAAGAGTCCACTATACCAACTGCTTCTATCTCAACTGTAAGAAATTCAGTTCCATAAGTAAAATCAGAATCCCTTCCTATTGGAAAAGATGTGTTTGTGTCTTCCTCTATTCAAGGAATATCCACATCACATGGAAGGAAGAAATCTCCAAACGATGGTGTTAAGTCTGTTCTCTCTAATCACTTAAGTGATCAGAAAGTGTGTCTCTTTTGTGATCAAAAGGGCATGTTGAGCAAAAGAGGAACTCCAGGTTAAATGACAATTCCCTTGTTCGACTTCAACACACCTTAGATTTAATTCTTAAAGGTGTAACTGACATTCGTATGTCTAAACCATTTGGTTTTAGTACTTACCCTGTGTATCCTACCAGGAAAGTCAGTTCGATGTGTTCCTCAAATGTTCAAGAGAATAACAGACTCCTTAACACAAATCGTCCAAGAATAGCTCAAGGATGCTCTTTTGTCAAAAAGGGAGATAATGTTGTTCTTGATGTGAAAAAATTACCAGGAGAAGAAAGCAATGATGGAGCGCTGGAAAACAACCTAAATGTGATAATAGAAGGGTATAAAGATATCGTCAACAGGTTGTCAACTTTCTTTAGTCAAAAATTTTCAGGTAAGAATCCACACTATGCATCGTATTTTGATGATAGTAAATTTTATGATAACTTTTCACATCAAAACGGTTTTTCCCCAAAGATTAAGAAAAATAGGTTTAACCGAAAACAACATTCATTTAATGAGCTTAGGGATCATACTTGTGCTAATTGATCACAAGGTTGAAAACTCACTCAGGGGAAAAATCCTTGTTGAGTGAGATATGATCAGGTATACTTGATGGCAAGATGTTTTCTGATTCTCTAGCTTTTTTTCTTATCGTTCTTAGCTGGATTATCATTCACAAACATTTTTGCATAAGTATTTGTGTTTCGTCCTGTCAAGATATTGTTTTTTTTTTAATTTGTTTTTGAAATTTCGTCATGTCAAATTGCTACTCTTATGCTCTGAATTTTTCTCCAGTGAGAATGTAAAATTTATTGAGCTAAAATAGTGAAATTATTCACGTAGCAAAACATTGGTATTTATACAATGTCTTGTGTCTTGTTTTCCAGCTATGGGTCAAGGCTGTGTTCGTACGTGTACCCTTGTTACATGTCACGGACCAACTTTGGAAACCCTAAAATCTGTTTCCCTAAGAAACTATTTAAGAAAAATAAAATAAAACCTTTTTGTGAGTAGTCGTACTCCAGGTTTCTGTCTATCAAGAATGGCTTCTCCTCCTTGTTATTGGGATTTGCCGGAAGACTTTATTGATGATGCTGTTTATTTTGAGTTCGTATTAAAGAAGAGAAGAACCATTATTGAAGCTGATGAACTCAATCCTGGTGCATCATGCTATTATGCATATTCCCATCAAGATAGAGAAAAGGCTGAGATGGTCTCTGCTGAAGTGGTTCATGGTTTTCTCAATGATATCGGAAAAGCAAAACTGAAGCTTGGAAACTCTATGAAGGATCTTGATGTGTTACGAACTGAGTTGAAAAAGGTTAACTCTAACCTTGTTCTCATGAAGTCACATGTTAAGGATCTTCTCAAAGAGGATATCTTCTCCAAAGAGGCTATCGATGCTGTCAGTCACAAGCTTGAAGGTCTTGAAACCCGTGAAGATTCTGAACACGAACTCTGATTTTAACGTGTGTTCGGTTGTGTTGGCCTTAGAGGTGTTTAGTTTTTATTTTGTGCCTAGGAAACTTCTTATGAGAATTTATTCTTGTGTTTTAAGAAGGATAACTAGGGTTTGGAATAGCCATTATTGTGAGTACACATAACTATTTCTAACGATTTTTATCTTGCAATGTTTTTAGATTTATTTATTTAAATTCTAAAGTTTATTTGGAAGATGATTTTGCAGTATTAATCTTTATGGTTTTATATATTGCAACTTGTTATGGGATATGTGTGTTTGCGTCTGTAAACTATGATTGTCCCATATATGTCAAAAGTTAAGTCTTTCATATGTCATTATGCAAATATTGATGGAAGATAGGATGAACTTCTATTTACAAAGATTAAGTCTATTATATGTCTCTATGCAAATAGTGATGAAAGATAGAATGAATCTTTGTTTATTCCGCAGTATTGGTCTTCCCTGATCCACATCTTTGTGTAAATATTGTGCAGCTCCGTAAGTTCTCTTATGTGAGCATTTCCGATTAAATTGATCATGGGTTCTCTTGTGGTTAATTTAATTGAGTATTTTGGATACAAATTCATGTTTCATGTATTTTGTTAATGTCCAAAGAAATCCTTCTTTTCTTGTGAAAGTAAGGTCGCTTTTGTTGTTCTTTCGGGAATGACATTTTATGGGGGAGAGTTCTTAATTGAACTTGTGCTTAATTGCCAAATCTTTGTGGGGAGTGCGGCTGTAGAATATTGTAGGAGTTATCTTGTATCTTTATAAACTCCTTGATGAATGCATTTAGCTTCGGCAATATGATGGCATCTAAAAAATTTGATATGTTGTTCTCTTTTGGTCATGAAGTATCTCTATGGAAATTTCATTAGGATCCCACTAATTTTCGTACCTTTGCCAATTTTTATTGACAAAAAGGGGGAGAATTAATGTGTAGTTCATACTACAAATACATATGGTTTACGGATCATTATATAAGGAGGAGTGGTTTTCATGTGAGATGAAGTATTGACTAAGGGGGAGTGATACATATCACCATAGTATTGTTGTCAAAGTTGTGATACAATTGAACTTTGATGATGTGACGGCCCGAAAATTTTTTCCCTTCCAGTCGGCCGTGGAGTTCGGTCAACTGACAAGTTCCAAATTCTCTGAGCTGTCATTTGGGATGAAAACAGTTTGTAAACAAGAGTAAATGATTTATTAAACAATACACGAAAGTTTAATTCCATTAACAAAACAGTTAACCAAAAAGTGTGGAATACAAGATATCTGACATGAAACCATTTAAACATGACCCACCCTTATTAATTATAATACTCTTTTTACAAACAACAACATTAAGAAAGGAAGGTAACATTTTTTTTTACAAACCATGACAATAAAAAACTACAACAGTAAGAAAAGATTTAATTCTTCTTCCATAAACCAACCCAGATACATATGAATATATATATAAACACAAAGTGATGTACTCACTTTGACCCCCAAAGCAGAATGCACCAAGCTTAAGCAAGCTTACTGCTTCAAGCCAACCCCAACCTATGTGGAAAACAAAACAAAACAAAAGGGTGAGCCACGGCCCAGTAGAGAGATAGCGAAACGATAACAAGAGTTCAAACAATGCCCAAATACAAATAACGATAAGATATCGAATCGATTAAAGCATAAATAACGCGCTAAGTTGTTGAGCACATCCATATCGAAGTATCAAAGGCTTTATAAGCCAATACACAATCAAAATCATCTAAAACCATGAGTTCACAATAATCTACTGTGAGGGTCCGAATAACCAATTGTCGAAGTTTATCAGAAAACTACCCTATCATCCTGGACGATCTTCCGTAGGTCACCATTAATATGGATTGCCCCTTGTGGGCCCTACAAACTCATCAGTAGGGTTCGTATCCAAGAGGATGCTCAACGCAGATCATAAATAGTTCGCAAACATCGTTAAATACGAGTATCGAACAAATCATCAACAAAATATTGATTCATAAACCATGAAAACACTTACCATAAATGCAGGCAAGTATTAAATCATAGATATGGGCATAAACTCAGAACCATTAAGTTCATTCAAACCAAAGAGTTTGCACGAAAAGTTCATTTTAAACCACTAATACTCAGAAATTACCATGGGCTTCATTTCAAATCAAAACTCAACAAAATCTAACATTTTAGAAACTAGAAAAGACCTTCATTAATACAAAAATCTCTAGAAAATATAAGGAATTCATTAACTCCAACAACAAGAGAAACATAGTTTAAACAAAGAGCATAATTTTCCGAAACTTCAGTTCGGAGAGCCTATGTTCAAAAATTCGTGTAGGATTCATTACACAACGAAAATGAGTGATTTTTATCCCATTTTAAATAATAAAGAATAAGGTATCATATAAAAATTATTATCAAAAACAAAAAGTTAAATAACAGGTCTAAACCACGCTGGAAAAGTCTGACAGTAAATTGTCTACAGAAAACCAACAGTTTTGGTAGTCGACATTCAAATATTCACGCAAAATTCATTACCCACCGGAATTCAGAAAATTTGGTTTCATTAGAAAGATTAGAAATCCTGCCTTTACATAAAAATGATAGGAAAAGATAATCAGGTACATTGGTGTATTCAAAGATCTCAACAAAACAGGACAGAATTCAAGTTTTCCGGAAATTACAGTTTTGACAGTTTGCAATCCAAAATTCGTGTAAAATTCATCACACAGCGGAATTAAGTAAATTTGGTATCTTTTGAAAGATGAGAAACCCCAATTTAACATAAAAATTATTTTAAAAAAAAAGGTAATGAGGTTCATATCTATGTTTAAACATCTCAACAAAACAGAACAGATGTGCAGTTCTTCAGAAATTTCAGTTTTGATAGTTTGCAATCAAAAATTCGTGTAAAATTCATTACACAACGTAATTTAGCAAACTTGGTCTTGTTGGAAATATGAAAGACTCTAATTTATCATAAAAATCATAACCATAATAAATAAGGTATATAGTTGATTCGAAAAGTCTTAAATAAACAGGGCAGTAACCAAGCTCTTCAGAAATTGCAGTTTTGGAAGTCTATACTCAAAAATTCACCCAGACTTTATTACTTATCGGAATCCATTGATTCTTGGATAGTTTTAAAGAATAAAAGTCCCTATTTTACACAAAAAATATAACTCAAAATAAGAGTCACAAGAACTGGGTGATAATTCATCCCAAAAACAGGACAGAAAACTATTTCAGAAATCCTTGAAATACTTTTAAATTGAGTTTCAAGGGAAAGTAGAGGTCAATTCCAATAAATTGAAAGTACCCATGGATTTTTTTTAGAAATAATAGAGTTTTAACATCAAATTAGAAGAAAACCCTAAATTTTCCTGAACCCTAGAATCAAATTCAATAATACAAATCATGAATTCGTTTAAAACATCACAAATTCATCATATGGAGTATCATAAGAGTATGAATAAGCTTCAATTTCATTGAACAAGAAATCAAAGAATTGAAATCATAAAAATCAATTCATAAACAGTTTCAAAGAAGAATTCCCCCTACCTTTGCAGCAGCAAATGATTCCAAGGAAATTAAACCGAATCAAACGATTAAACGATGCAATTCTACCTTCAAATTCAAGTTTTTGTGATGAAATTTTCTTTTCTTTTGCTGCAGAGAAGAAGAGAGTAAGAATTGAAAATAAATACCTGAGTTCAATCGAAATTCAGGTGTAAACTTTATCTTAAAAACTCAAATGACCAAAATGCCCCTGTTTTGATGAAAAATCGACACATCAACTTGTGAGTGTCACTTTGTCGCAAATTCTAGTATAAAAACTCTATTAGCATCCGTACACACGCTATGGGATGGCTCACACAAAGAGAAATATATTTTGTCATGCAAAAGCCAAGTGTTTCTTCATCGAAACACAACGACAACTAGATTTCACGCACCACATTGCGTTATTTCTAGTCTTCCAATTCAAATGAATTGGGCTCGCACCCTAATATTAAAAAAGAAAAAGAAAAAAAAGAACGCGGGTATTACAGATGATGTGTAATAATACTATGACACTGTATAAAAATGATTGAGAGCAACTGTTTTCTCATTGTTATAGCTACGGATCTTCAACAACTATGATGCTGAGTTGAACACGTTCAGAATCATTGGAGTACTTGGAAGTGACGAAG
>JAJJMB010011095.1:93081-116292 GCA_023531105.1 Papaver atlanticum
AGCTAAGTCTCGGATTAGGATAGAAAGTGTAGTTGAGCATTAGACTTCACGGCGTTCATCGATTGAAGACGAAGAACTACTAAGGGGAGCTTGTGGAACTTCATCAACAAAAGGTATGTGGAGACTTGAACTCATCTATCACTCAAAAGTCTATCTACTCTATCACCTATTTAAGAAAAAAGTCATATAGCTATATAGATTTCGATTATACACATTTGATATTTCGAGCTGAGTTTAACTCGCTTTCATATTTCTCGAAATATATGTTGGTAAGCTTTCGCTTTAACCAAGTTCATCTTATATTCTTGACGAAAGTCAAAAGATGATCATGTGAAAATCGTCTGGTAACATCTTACATGATTTGTGTGAGACAGTCATTTGATGTAGACTCGGAATGTTTGGTATTGATCATTCAATCACTTGAAAATTGCTTTGAAGCTAATAGTTTGTGTGAGACAGCTATTCCCGTCTTCCAAGAATGTTTCAATGGTTGAAATGAGAGTTTAGAACAATTCGATTTAAGCATAGTATATGTACTTGCATATATGTAATCCATATCCGGGAACCATGGTATGCATACCAGTATGCGTACTGGTTGGTTTGTGAAGTCCAGGAACCTGGTATGCAAACCGGTACGCATACTGGCGTAAGGTTCAGGTCCGGGAATTTTTGCTGAGTTTGGATGGTATGCGTACCAGTTCGCGTACTGGCGAAACCCAAATTTGGTCCGGCTACTTAGGTACGCATACCTATACGCATACCTAAGTAGATGATGTTCTAAAATCGGTTTGTTCATGAACTAATACTTTTATATAATAAGGAATGCAATCTTTTGAAAACCGTGGCTATAATGTTCATGACTTGATTCGAGTGAATCAAAATCGATTTTGCTTCAATTGTGTCTTGTATACTTCTATGAGAATATAAACAATTGAACAACTCTAGAACTAGTTTCATTTGAGTCATTTGAACTAGTTATGGTTAAGATAAATGAGGTTGATATTAAAGTGTTCATATGGCTAACTTCGGGTAACTATTGTTGAGCCAACAAGGTGTACACGTTTAGGTATGGTTACTCATATCTAAATGAAGGTACATTTCATTTGTGTGTAACAAGCTAAGTTCGGTCTAACGGTTGAAAGATATTAGCTTGAGAGGTTTTCATCTAACGGTGAATATTGAATGCTTTGTTACCAAGGTAACATTGATTGCAAACCCTGATTTGAAGACAATATAAAGGGGAACTCTAGCAACTGGGAAACCTATTCCCCATACCTCATGTATGATACTAGTTGCGACTAGAGTTGATTCTCCTTTATTCTTAGGTTTTTCACGAAACCTTGTAGGTTAACGACTTAAAGACTTCATTGGGATTGTGAAGCCAGACTCAACTATTTTCTCTGTTGTTGCGTGATCTGATCTTGTTGTTTCTATCGTGATTGAGTACTATCTTCTCTAAGATTGACTCGAGATTTAATCTACGATAGGCAAGATAAAAAGTAGTCACAAATATCTTCGTCTCATCGTTTGTGATTCCACAATATGTTGTTTCGTTACCATACGATTAAGATTATTGTGAGGTGATTGATATTTCTAGCTTTTTCTTTGGGAATATAAGTCCGGTATATCAATTGATTCCTGTTCACCTTGATTTATCAAAAAATGGAACAAAACTCATAGGTTTATCTTTGGGAGACAGATTTATCAATACAATAGACTTTTCTGTGTGAGAATTTTTTTTTTATCAAGTCTTCGACTTTGGGTCGTAGCAACTCTTAGTTGTGGGTTAGATCAGCTAAAGGAATCAAGTGAGTAGAGTCCTGTTGGGATTCAGAGACGTAAGGAGTGCAACTTTACCTTAATCATTGTGAGATTGGTTATGGCTCAACTACATTCAAGTCTGAAGTTAACTTGGAGTAGGCTAGTGTCTGTAGCGGATTAATACAGTGTGGTGTTCAAATATGGACTAGGTCCCGGGGGTTTTCTGTATTTGCGGTTTCCTCGTTAACAAAATTTCTGGTGTCTGTGTTATTTATTTTCCGCATTATATTTTTTTTTATAATAGAAATATCACAGGTTGTGCGTAGTTCAATCAATTAGAAAATCCAACCTTTGGTTGTTGATTGTAATGATTGACACTTGAACATTGGTCTTTGGTACCGTTCAAGTTGTTTAACATAATAATCAGGCTCACGGATTTCTATATGTTTGATTTGCTGACTACATTGTGAAACAGAGATACAACTCTTGGATATATTTCCATTGATTGAGTCTGACTGTCTAGTTGATTCTCTTGGAATTATATTGGAGTTTGTCCATACAGATTGCTAAGAGAAATATTGGGTGTGGTTGTTAGACCCCCCGCTTTTTCATGATTGTCTAGTTGATTCTATTGGAATTATATTGGAGTTAGTCCATACAGATTACCTAAACGAAATATTGGGTGTGGTTGTTCGACCCCCGTTTTTTTTCTTCACATATTCATATATTTTCTTCTTCATTCTTTCATGACCATAAATCACCTCCCGTTGTTATGATGAAAACCAGTGTTTGACTCACTCAACGCCCATATTTGGCATCACTTGTCCACCTACGCATGTCAATACTGATTGACACTTGTGAACTCTCACATTTTATCTGAGAATCTCAGATACTTGACATAAGACCTAAATAAATATATGTTTATTTCAGTCAGTCTGCTCCCAACGAACTTCAACGGTCTTATTATACTTACCAAGACTTATCATTCATGTCCAGTCAAGCATGATAAGTCAGAAGTCAACTTGACTAGGCAAGTCGCATTTGACTTCGTACTAAAGTAGTACTTTTCTACTAAAAATTACATGAGACATCAACATTGCCACATACAAGACGATAATCACTAGGGTATTGGTACACCAATTACGAGAAAGTGTCAGGAAGCACGAACAGTTGACAAAACAGAGTGGTAGTGGCATGTAATCGTCCAGTCTTCCCTAAACAACAGGGACACGGTTTTCATTAGATTCTGTCGACCTCCACCTTCCCTCTACTTCAAAATTTCCGCTTCATACGAGTTATGACTTTATAAATATATTTTTTATTCTATTCAGAACAGACATTACACATAGCAAACAACTTACGAGCAAGTTTTGCATTCTGATTACACCGAAGCCTTATCTCAATCATACACAGAGAACACTTCCTACATAGTCATACACAATAACCATACTGAAATTACTAGGGTACCCAAATACACCACGCTTTTTTGTTTCAACCTACAAGTCCGATACCATGTGTGATCATCTATGGACAAAGTTGAGATAATACAACAACTAGGTATTCACTTGATAATAGTTACGGTTCAAAACCGATTTACTATAGGATCAATATCGAGTGATTAAGATTTAACGTACTAATGTATTTCCTTTTAATTATAATTGCGGAAAGTAAAAGTAAATCACACAACAAGATTTCGTTAACGAGGAAACCATAAATGCAAAAAACCCTCGGGACCTAGTCCAGTTTTTAATACTCTCATAATTAAGCCGTTTTACAAAGAATAAAGACAACTTCGTATAGTTGAGACCAAGTAATCTACCCCTAGTTACTTAGTTCCCTTAGTATTCATGCGTCTACGACCGTCTGGTCGCGCACGTGAGTCCCAAGACAGAAAATCACTATCTTGAGTTGTTTTACCGATGTAAAGTCTTAAGCACTTAACTCCTTTTTATTGTCTTCCAAACAGTAAAGGAACAAAGTTGTTTGGTAACTACTCCAATAATCTTTTAGAAAAACATTCGTTGAGTTTTGACAAAGGCTCTTCCGTTTAAACTAGTAAAATCATTTGTCGGGTAAGATCAATCCAAATCAGTAACTTAGATTCGGATTCACAACTATCAGATTCGGTTATTGAAGAATATTAATACCGCCAAATTATAGTTGTCGATCTAAACGACTATATGATCAAATTTATCAAAGATAAATCATATCTAAATTGGATCCTAGCCGATCAAAATGTGTGCACAAATCACGAGATACAAAACCAATTAAAAAAAATCTTATTGTCTTTAAATCTTCAATTGCCTTCTTATGTACATGCAAACCATAAACTTGAATCCACTTATGATCGATCACACACAGGACGAAGTCTGTTAATAATGGATGATCACAAGTTGTCTTTGTTAGAGCACTTCTCGGTCGAACTTGCAAGTGTTGCTATCTCAAACTTGCTTGTCAAGTTTAGTTAATCAAAACTATAGTCTTGATTTCTAGTCTACTTATAGCTATGTCTCGGATTATGATAGAATGTGTAGTTGAGCTTTAGAATTCACGGCGTTGTAGTAGGGTAAAAACTAATTCTGCTGAAAATGGTAAATTGGGTGTGTCGATGAGAAACGAGTCTAAACCCTAAACAAAATGTACTGCACAGGAGTACTTTAGATTCGAGATATCAATCTGTAAGACTCTGCCTAAACCAAGAAATGGTCGTTCCAGATTCAATTCGGTCACAAAGGAATGAGAAAGGTTGATCTTAGGGAGGGAAGCAGAGAAGGTGTTGAGATCAGAGTGATAGTGTCTGTAAGGTGTGGTTATTTATGACTTGTATCAGAATGTAGAACCTGCTTGCAGAATGTATGTTGTAAGTTCCGGATGATTTCTGAGTACTTGTGTTGGTAACAAAAAGGCTATTTTTTGGTTGAAATAGATTGAAAACCTATTTATACAAGTCATAGTTGAATGCACTGATCTCGTAGGAAGTGGAGGTAGTTGAGTAGTGGAGAAGTGGGGATCGTGTAAAAATGGTAAGAACCATGTCCCTGTCATGAAGGGAAGACCGGTCAGCTTTACACCCACTACTCCTTTACTGCTATCAACCGTCCTCCTTTCCTGACACTTTCTCATAATGGGCGTGTTGCACGCCGCACGCTGTAAACCGCCAGACCAATACCCTGATGAGTATCCCCCAGTTTTGACATGGTTGATGTCTCGAGTATTTTCGTAGGAAATATAGAGCAAGTTACATGAAGAGTGGAACAAGTCCTTCATGGTAGTTGTTGAGTGGGTCTTGCTGGTAAGACCTGATAATTTCGACCAATCACGCACATGCTAGGCGGTATGTGGTCATATGTGATAAGTCAAGTCGTGTAAATGAGACTTGGCGTGAGTTAGCACTCAAAAATAACATACGGTGCTTTTAGGTTAAATAAATAATTAAATTATTTATTAAATCTATATTTATGAAATAACGTTTATAATCAATGCAGTAAAGCATCGATTTTAAGCAATCAGCTCAAATTAAATCGATACATAAGAAGTGTCGTTGTTAGGAGCGCAACCAGCCTTCTTTGGTTGAGCGGTTAGCAGCCAAGTAAATCGACTGAAGACAGCATGACCGACTCATGAAGAAGGGGAGTAGTTGAAAGCAATCGTGGCGTCCCATTGGTCGCCTAAGATTGGATCTAACAAAGTTGGATGGTTGAGATGATTTTGCGGCAGTTGTTGATTACCGTTAATTTATTTAAGACTCTTATGAGTAGTGTGGTCAACCAACTTTGGGTAGCCGCCAGGAGTCGTATAAGTAGGCTGGGGACGGGCCGATCGGTCCTCATGGAAGAGGGGCTGCCGGCGATCACGACGGCATCTCATTGGCTCCTTGAAATCATATCTAGGCCTGTCGATTTGGACGGCCGAGATCGCTTTGCGGCAGTTATGTACTGTCGTTGGTCGAATTTGAGGATTTTAAAGACGTGTGACCGGCATACTTTGGATAATCGGTTTACGGCATTGCTGATAGGTTTGAAGCAATGTGATTGGTCGGAGCTATAGATGAGCCGCCGGTGAGCATGTCCGCGCCTTGCTGGTCACTTAAAATCGTATCCAAGCCGATCGATTCGGATAGCGAAGTTGGACGGCCACGATCGATTTAAGACTGCCATGTGCGATATTAATTCAATTAAAACCCTTTTTATCCGCGCGGCTGGCCTATTTTGGCTAGCGGTTATGGTTGCTGCTGGCGGGCTAGGAGAATTCCGATTGGTTGGAATAGAAGTGGGCCCGCCGGTGGTTACCATGGGACTTGTTCGGTCATATTTGCAAGACCTAGGGTTACCAAGTTGTGTGGTCGCGATCAATTTGCGACTGTCTTGGACGGCCAAGATCTATTTTCTTAAGGATTGTAAGCACGTCGACCAACCTACTTCCACTTTTAATTAAGAGCGTTGGTTACAGCTTTGGAGCGATCTGATTAGTCGATGGAAAAGAGGGACCGGCGGTCAGCAGCATGGGGCATGACAGGTCGGCAAAAAGGGGCGCCAGCTAGGGCAAACCGACCGACCAAGTTGCCCGGTCGTGCCTCATTCCGCTACTTTCCAGCTTAGTCGCGGATTCCTTTTTCTCTTATTTTCCAACTTTGGTAGGATTCTACTCCTACTAGCTACATGATAGCTTAGTTTCCTAGCTTGCCTAAGTTTGGTCTCTACCAATAGGAATCGATAATTTGTGCAGGTTCCGTTTTAGGGCGAAAACCTAGTTTTTGTAAGCTGACATAAAATTAGGTCAAAATTCGATTTTTCGCGAGAGAACACGAAATTAATCAACTTTAGTGAATTTTGCACGTTAGCAAAAAATTATTAATTTTTTGGCTACTCTTGCAAGTAGCACGTTTTTCAGTGGCACGACTTGCAGTGCCTTTTATGCAAATCTTAATCTGAACATTAAGGAAATTCATGCTTTCAGCTGAGAACGAACACAAATTTAACGTCAGTACTTAAGAGTTCAGCGGAGAACATAGCATAAGATAAACGCTCAGCAAACCCTGCATTAATGAATAGTGTAAGTTGGAGCTCAACAAAATCTACAGAATATTTTGGGATTTCGCAATCAACACCATTCTAATTAAATTTTGTATATAAATATACTGAATTGCTCAGTGCATATTGTAAGCAGAGTGGCGTAAGCGCTCGTCAGATTTAAATAGCTCTTATTTCTTTGCAGAACAAGAGTACATAAATTTAGGGTTTTACGGTTTTAGCCCTAAACTAAAAACTACCATCAACAGGCGTTCATCGATTAAAGACGAAGATCTACTGAGGAGAGCTTGGAGGAACTTCATCAACAAAAGGTATGTGGAGACTAAAACTTATCTATCACTCAGAAGTATAATCTATTATATCTCCTAATGAGACTAAGTCATATAGCTATATAGACTTTTACATTATACACATCTGATATTTCGAGTTGAGTTTAACTCGGTTATCTATTTCTCGAAATATGTGTTGGAAGCTTTTTGCTTTAACTATGTTCATCATTATTCTTGACGAATTTAGTTGGAAACAATTTATTTATTGGAAACTAAATATTAAGTCAAAAGATGATCATGTGGAAATTGCCTTGAAACATCTTACATGATTTGTATAAGACAATCATTTGATGTCGACTTGGAATGTTTCGTATTGATCATTCGATCACTTGAAAATTACTTGAAGCTAATAGTTTGTGTGAGACAGCTATTGTTGTCTTCTAAGGCTGTTTCAATGATTGAAATGGGAGTTTAGAACATTTAACCATGTCTGGATACAACACGGTATGCATACCTAGTATGCGAACAATTTTGTAGTGATTCAGGTCCGGGAACCGTGTTTGCGTACCCAGTATGCAAACGGTTTTAACTGTTAAGGTCTGGGAACCTTGTTTGCGTACCTAGTATGCGAACGGTTCTACCTGAGTTGGGTCTGGGACTGCTGGTCGCGTACCTAGTATGCGAACGGCTGGACAAGGCGAAGGTCCTGAGCTGTTGTTTACATACCTGGTTTGCGAACACAGCGGTTAAGTTCTAAAATCGGTTAAGTGTGTTTTTCATACTCATGAACAAATAAATTTATGAATTAAGGAATGCAATCTTTGCAAACCGTGGCTTAATGTTCATGAATTGATTCTTGTATAAGTACTTTGTACGATTACGAATCAATCCGATTTTGTTTCAATATTTGTTCATATATATTTCTATGAGATAGTGAACAATTGAACAACTCTATGTGAAACACAATTAGATTCATTTGATTATCTTTCATGATTGATTGATCATCATATTTGATATAGAAGTGTTAGATGAATGTGGTTAAGAAAAAAGTGTCCATATGGCTAACTTCGGTTAACTGTTATTGAGCCAACTCAATATACACGTTTAGGTACGGTTACCCATATCTAAATGAAGGTATATTTCATTTGTATCTAACAAGCTAAGACTATCCAATGGTGGAGACTAATTGCTTTATTTCTAAGTAAACTTAACTTGAATCTTAAATCAGGATTTCATCTAACGGTGAATATTGAATGCTTTGTTACTAAGCTATCTTAGCTTTGATTGAAATCAAACCTTGATTTGAAAGAATATATAAGGGAGAAATCTAGCAATTGCAAAACCTGATCCCGACACTTTCCTGTGTCCTAGTTGCGTACTAGAGTCGATTCTCCTTTAACTTAGGTGATTTTCAAAACCATATTAGGTTAACGACTTGAAGACTTCATTTGGGATTTGTGAAGCCAGATCCAACTATTTTCTCTGTAGTTGCGTATTCTGATCTTACTTGTTCTATCGTATTGAGTACTATCTTCTCTAACATTTGCTCGAGATTTATCTCCGATAGGTAAGATATAAAAAGTAATCACAAAGTTCTTCATCTCAGACTTTGTGGTTCCGCAGTAACTTCTTCTACTACCATATAGTTAAGTTATTGTGAGGTGACTAATATTTCTAGGCCGCTCTTCGGGAGTATAAGACCGGATTATTAGTTGGTCCCTGTTTACCTTGATTTATCATAAAACGCAACAAAACTTCGTAGGTATTTCTATGGGAGACAGATTTATCTACCAGAATAGACTTATCTGTGGGAGACAGATTTGTTTATAAGTCTTCTACTTTGGGTCGTAGCAAATTTTAGTTGTGGGTGAGATCAGCTAAGGGAATCAAGTGCGCAGAATCCGGCGTGGTTCTAAAGGCGTAAGGAAAACTACTGTACCTTAATCGGTGTGAGACTTGGTTAGGGCTCAACTACATTCTAGCCCGTAGTTAACTTGTAGTAGGCTAGTGTCTGTAGCGGCTTAATACAGTGTGGTGTTCAAATCTGGACTAGGTCCCGGGGGTTTTCTGCATTTGCGGTTTCCTCATTAACAAAATTTCTGGTGTCTGTGTTATTTCTTTTCCGCATTATATTTTTATATAATTGAAATATCACAGGTTGTGCGTAGTTCAATCAATTGGTAAATCCGACCTTTGTTTGTTGGATATAAATTGATTGACACTTGGGCATTGGTCTTTGGTACCGTCCAACTATTTTTCACATCAATCAGGATCATATATTTCTATTTGTTTAATTTGCTGATTAATTTGAGAAAAAGAGATATAATTCTTTGATATCTTTCTTGGTTGAGCTCGCTTTATAAGCTGGTGCTCTCGGAATAATATTGGAGTTAGTCCATACAGATTGCTGAACAAATTATTGGGTGTGGTTGTTATACCCCCGCTTTTTCAGTCTTTAGATCTAAAAACAGTTCTAAAGATCACGTCAATAATTTGATCTAGTTTGAGTGACCCTTATGTTAGAAGAGAATGATCTCAAGAATAACCAAAATAGGTGCAATAAGAGTTTCAACAACTGTTAGTCAATCAAATCAATAATCGAAAACTAAAATAACAAAGCAATTATCTAGGTTCCACCAACGGTACTCATAGAGCTTTTTGATCCCACGAATGTCTATAAATGAGCGGTCGTAAGAGATTTCGCCTAATTAGGGTACTTTTCTCTCCGGATAGACGGCTCCACCAGAAACGACACGAATGAAGTTTGTATGGCTCTTAGGATAGTTTGCAAAAAATGCAAACTTAACTATTTATAGACCAAGGTTGTTTGGACAACACAGGAAATTCCAAAACCGAAAATATTCTCAAGATATTCAATAAGTACCCAATTTCTGTTTTCCTATTTCCAACTAATATCCAACCTGTAATTCCGAAATCTCTCATTAGAAAATATCTAATATTAGTTTAGCACTTAACTAATATAACTTTCTGAGAGATATGTTTTGATTTGCTGGAAAATCAAAAGCATATAATCGAAAATCTTAGTTAAAAGATTCTCAATATTTCAGATTGGGATCACCTTGAGTATCAAGGAATATCTTTGGACAATAAAAGATAAGAATTATATTCATGTTCAAATTATGTCGACATCCAGAACTTTCCTATTTAGCAAACCCTGATTTCAAACTCACACAAAATCGTGAAGTAATATGTGAATGTGAAGGATCGTTTTTACTCTTGGGACCGGTTCTACCATGACTCCTAACATAGGTGAAGATCTGTTCTACCGAGTCTCCAAATATAGGTAGGGATCGGTCCTACCATGACTCCCACCAAAATCTAGGATCGGTTCTACCAAGTATCCCAATATAGGTAAGGATCGTTTCTACCAAGACTCTCAACAATAGTTAAGATCGGTTCCACCAAGTATCCCAATATAGGTAAGGATCATTTCTACCAAGACTCTCAACATAAGTTAAGGTCGGTTCTACCGCATATCCCAAACTAGGTAAAGATCGGTTCTACCATAATTCTCAACATAAGTCAAGGTCGGTTCTACCAAGTTCTTACCTAGGTTCGAATTGGTCATCCAATAGATCTTCAATGAAAATCGGACCAAAACGCCTATTCCTTTCTTTTCGATTACGAAATGAGTTTCGTATATGTACTTCCTTTTAACATATGTAATCAAACATAGTTTTCTAGGATGAAACCACACCTATATCCAATAAACAATCAAGTAACGAGTTACATAGATTATGCCGATGTCACATAGGATTTGCACCCAAACTAAAATATGTGGGTGCCCTGATAACTTGTGCACCCGCCTTTAGTAATGAGTTGTTTTCTTACATTACACACAGAATCCTCTCCGGCTTTGGTTCTGCAAACACTCAATGTCTCCATGTGATGCTTTAAGCTCCTATTTGTCTTCTTTTTCTTCGTATGACTCCAAAACACCTATAAACTCAAAATAAACGTAAAACACATAATTTACAAGAAAAGTAGCAAAGAAAGCATAATCAATAGATAATAAATCAAGGTGTTTATTAGTTTTAGGGTGCTAGGGAGGCCCTAAGTGAATTTTGGTATTTTATTTAGAATTAGGCTAAGTGACTAGGAGAAAAAAATATAGTTAGGACTTTAACCACTTCCTTCAATTCCCGATCGGGTGGGAAGTGGGATTCGAATATAAGAGGAAACTATTACAGAAAGAGAAAATAAGAAAATAACCACAATGCGTAATATATTTAGACCAATAGATTTTGGGTGAAGAGATATACCAAGTATTGGTCGAGGTAAGTGTTAAATCGATTATTTTTTTATTTGTGGTATAATCCAGTTTCGGGCTACTCTTGAGATGGTTTTCTTGTTTTTTCTCCCATAAGGCGGGATGGACCTGTGAAGGCAATTCTATGTGAGTTAACAAAACTTGAGTTTTCGCAAGGTTGAGGCAAGTTTATTCGGTCTCTTGGTCTCTGATAGATGTTGAAATGGCAATTGAATAATTCTTGAACTGTATATGCATGAATTTATATTTATTTTGGGAACTTCCCTAACTGTATTCTTGATAATATATAAATTGGTAATCTGATGACGCGAAAACATAGGGTTAATCTGATAAGCGACATGATGAGTAGTATTCTTGATAATATATAAATTGGTAATCTGATGACGCGAAAACATAGGGTTAATCTGATAAGCGACATGATGAGTAGGATAGTATGATTTCAGTTTAAATTTTTGTTGGTCAATCTTTATGGTTCATAACGTATTTGTTGCTTATTTCATTGGCCATTCAAATTTAATTATTAGGTTGCATACTATTTCATTGGCCATTCAAATTTAATTATTAGGTTGCATACTTACTGTACTTGTGAATGGATGCAGTTGCTTATTGTACTTGTGAATGGATGTGAAAGAATTATGCACTAGACATGATGTTTAACAGTTTAAATAATCAAAAATACTTGGTGTACCGCCCAAACGGACACCTTAGAAACCGTCTCTCTCACAAACCCTCTTGTGCGGCCCCACAAAATACTGACCCCTGCAAATGCCCAGGGCATGGGCCCATTCGTTTGTGTCTATGCGGTTTTAAGATAGTTTCTTAAGGCGATACACCTAGAACCACTGTTAAATAATGGTGAAATGTCATGATGTTAACACCAAGGGTTTAGATTTAAATGGAGTTTCGTTGAGTATCAACTTTTAATGGTTAGTGAAGATTATTGAGTGTCGGACTATAAGAGGTGATTGTCATTCTTACACGTTACTTAGCATTGTTAGCTAGAGTAACCATAAGCTATTGTAGTTGGTGGTCTCTGGAGTGTCTGACTGCATTGGAGATGTGATACCCTTAAGTGTTAACTAGTAGAAATGTATGACATAAGTTGTTCACTTTAACCAAAAAATTTGAATGATACTGATGGGTTCCAAAGTGGTGATAATTTAATTATAAAACGTAACCACGTATAGACCCGGAGGCTTGGTGTAGGTCTTTACCTAGTATTGGTTACATATTGTTAAGGGTTATTTGTTTTTTCGTACTCAGGTTTTAACCAAAATCTGGGTTTGGTCTAACATTTGTCCAGTCTTTGCATTTGGTCTAAAGACTAACGTTGACCCGCGTTGACCACGACTTTTGTTAAGTAATAATTATTAAAAATATATATATATAATCTAATAATTAAATGAAGTTACTATTGTACCCTTCCTCTTTACGAAATCTGAACTGGGTAGTGGAGATTCCACCAAAATCAAAGCCTCACCCTCAATGATTATTACATTTATCTGACTGGTATTAGAACGTTAACCCATACCCATCTTGTCTCTATCATTTTTTCATATATCTAATCTCAAGACAAAATCCTTATTACATACATCATTATCTCAATCAACAGCTACAAACATGAATTTCAAAGGAATTACACAGCAAATTAAAGAAAAAGAAAACAAACAACGTACAAGAATTCATTATAGAAATCCCAAACTTTAGATCTTCAACTTCAACAGAATCAACACAATAATCTGTTATGCTTTGACGAATACAATTCTGGGTTCGCCAGTTAAGAATTTTTATTTTTCTCTATCAGAAAGTGACTGACCAACCAATTTTTTTCTACTTTCGGGAATTGACTAAAGATTGATTATTAGATATCCAAGAAAATTAGCATTTGCAGTTAAAAAATAACAACAAATATTCCCCTCACATAAAAACACTCTTCTCCATCTTCTTTTTCTTCTTTTTCATACACTCTACTCACTGAGAAAGAGCTAGAGAAACACTCAGAGAATATGCAAAACTAAAAAAAGAAATCATGAAGACATTAACCACTGGAGAATTCTTAAAATCACAATTACTCCTAAAGTCACAAGATTCACACATTCTTCTACTTACGTAATAATTGGTCTGATGGGTATCACCTTCTTCAACACAAACAACAATCTCCAATCTTCAACAACAACCCAATCATCATCAATCTCAATTTCACCCAATGCTAAGAAAGATTTTGATGTTGCTGCTCTAATCAATCAAACTGATACCCATCCTGATGCTGCCCTAATTGATACTCAAACCCTAAATTCAACATCCCCAGATATTGTTAATTCTCAACAATTATCAGATCCAGCTTCTGAACCTTCCCCATCTCAGGAATATACCTCAATTTTAGAAAAGTAAATAATTCAAAACCCCAATCTCAGAAAACTTTGACGAGGTGTCAACTCGCAAATAATATTTCTCTACTTCTCTTTACACTAGCAAGTAATATAATGAAAGCAGGATCGTCCCAAGGGAGGTGTATTAAGCAAAAGTTGTTATGGAATTACTCTTAGCAAAGATGATTATGTTGTAAAATTCTGAAAATCACAAAGTTGTATTCAAATATGAGATGAGATTGATTAAGGATTTATTCTCGACCACGGAACATAAACCAAATTGATATATAACCACGTTCTTCTCATTATCTCGTTACTAACAACCCTAGGATAATTAGTACGCTCAACTATCCCGTTATAATCTCCTAAGCTCACCGGATACGGAAGCGCTCGACTACCGGATTCTACTTATTCAAGTTACCTAGAGGTACGCTTACTAGGTGTGATTTAAACAAATGCTTTAAGTTTTATGAGATAAGATTGTTCATAGTGATAAAATCAAAGGCTTGAATTACCTACTAGTGTTGATTTCTACATACGGGTACTTAACAAAGTCCCATCATCAATACCCATATATTGCTACTTGTGTTTATCTTCTCTAGACAATTACGGGTCGAAGAAAATCTAAACTAGCAATAAGATTGTGACATAACTATTCAATTTCGAACTTAAACAATTAAGGAACAATCCATAAGCATTATTAGCATGGTAGAAATCAAACAATAACTAAACTTGCGAGAAAAACGAGCTATTGCATATCAATCATGAGTTCATATTTCGGGCTTTGAAATCACCCTCAATCAAAATTAGTTTTAGTTACTCATAAGTATGGAGTTCATCATCATAATAATAATTGAAATAAAATAAAGAAGATGAAAGATAAAACCGAAAGAAAACCCTAGTTACGGCTATCTCCCAAAAGCTCCAAGTAGAATACGTGATATATCCAAGTTGTAAAAGTCCTCCCTTTTATGTCTCTTCTTAGGTCAAATCTTCAAAAGTTCAATAGATAGAAGTCCACCAAGCCCGTGTGTGAGAAGTATCCATGTAGAAAATATGCTCAAAAAGTGTCTCCCGAGGTCCCAAAAAATAGCCGGAAAAGTTACCGGAAATCAACTTCAGGTGACCGGCAAAAAACGAGTCAAGTCCGAGTCAGCTACCTGACTCAGCTGATTGGTCTATGCCAGAACAGTTACAGGGGCCTAAGTCACTAGCACTGGCTGTGACCAGTGTTGCACCATGATTGCCTTCACAGCCCCAGGCCAAGTTCACTACCAATGCCTCATTTGCATCTCTTAATACTGCTCAAGACTAACCCTCAACAGCACCAATGCATTCTCTGTAGCTCATACATCCATAATCTCCTTGCACACTATTTTAACATTCATTCTTTCTGAAATCCATGCCTGCAATTGCAATCAACTCCAGATAACCAACTTCTTCACAGCAGCAACACTGCACCAGCTCCACACTCTGCTGCTACAAACAACTACATCACCTCCAGAGCCATCCTTCCGTTCTCAGTATCTAGCTCTCCCATTTTCTTCATTGCAACAGCATTTTATATTACAGCTGCACCTTCTCTGGCTCATCAAACTACACAGCTTCAAACCAAAACCACAGCTCCAACACACCAGAATCATCGCAAGTTCTCATCATCCTGCTACTGCAACCCAGCCTACTGCAAGTTACCTGCAGCTCCAGTTTCGATACACAAATCTGCAACAATAATTCCCTGTATAGCTGCAGACTACCCTGGAACTCCACCTGACTGCAATTTCACATACATTATAGCACCAACAGTTTGCAACTTCATCGACCCAGACTACAGCTCTGGTTCATACCAACAGCAACATGAGTTCCTGCAATTTATCTCAAGCACAAACATTACCCTCAAGCCAACAGTCAGCGTTCCATTTCAACTTGCAGCCGCAAACATCACCATTAGCTTCAGAATTCCTTGCACAACTCATTGAGCCATACTCCTAAGGCACCTGCAACATCACTTCCTTCATCACTGCCAGTGACGGCAACAAAGACCTGAGCTCATCACCTAACAGACCTCTTCTCCATTGCAACCATCGTAATCCCATATCCACAGCTCAGCTCCATGTCCATTGCTGCCAGCAACAGTACCGATCATCATCCCATGTCACAGCAACCATCCTGACCTCCTTCTCTAGTTCAACTCCTCTTCGTCACTGCCATTCTATCTCCAGTACTCTTCTCTGAAGTTTCCGAGTCCTACCAAACTCGAGCTCAAGCTTCCATTACCAATCTCCATCGGACCATGATCACCCATTGAATTATTCTCCATTTCTGCCAACACGAGCTCGTCATCCAAGCTGCATCACTCCATTTATAATTCGTACCATTTCCAGCCACCACCACAGACTCGAGCTTTGCTGTCTTAAACTCTTGACAGTGAACAAGAAGAAACTGTTCATTCAGGCAATTTATCAAACATCTGAAGTACACAGCCTGGTAGTGTTATTCTCATCCATAAATCATCTTCTACGCTCTCCAAATCACTGCATAATGCGAATTAACTCAAACCCATCTCACAGGTATCATTCAAACATTCATTAACTTCTCAATCAATCATCATTTAACCATCACATTAACAATTTCTTCAACCCCATCTCTGAAATCCACCAGAATCATCACCAGCAACTTCGAGCCACTGCAGTTGCCATTAGCTCCATCACAACTGCTATTTCATTTCAACCATCCTCTCAGCTTCAATCCACATCCATCAGCTCATCAGTAAAGCCCTAATTTCACCTGTCATTCTCAGATCTCATCTTCTTCTCCGATATCATCTGCAACGTCACACTCAAAACCCATATCGATTTCCTCTCTAGTTTCTCTGAGAGTCTGAAGCTCTCCTTTCTCTGCCGCCATTCTTTCTCCCTCTGTCTTGATTTCAACAGGAAATGATTGAGAAATCAATTTCCTCTGAATTTTAGGTTTACTGTAGGAAATGGAAGTGGATATAGCCACTTCGGTGAAGTAGATAGGGGTACCCAGGATGACCCAAGGCACCTCAAATGTTGATACAAGCCACCAGAGAACGACAGTTCCGATTTCTCCATTTTGCTTCCAGTAGAGCTTGCACGTGAAATAACGCTCTTTCCCTTCCTGCTCCAAATTCTTCTTTTTATTCGAATTCTTTCACCAACAGCAGCCGTCTTTTACTTCTCAGATCCACTTCTTCTCTTCAATTTCTCTTCATCACTAAAGCTGTCATGCTTTTCAGACAATAATTTGCATCACTAAAGTTGACATGCTTTTCAAACAGAGATGAAGAAATAAAAGCAAATAATGAGAAATAATCCCCTCCAACGGCAGTTGCACATGAAATGATACTTTTGCCATGTTTCTTCTTTTTTAGTTCCAAATGACTCCAAAGTACCTAAACGCTCAAAAGCAAACATAAGATACATAATTTACAATAAAACTTACCAAAGAAAGCATAAACAATAGATAAATATTAAGGTGTTCTAAACACCTATCAAACTTCATTTATTTGCTTTTGGTATTTAGCCAAAATTTTCAATCCATATATTCCTTAATCTTTCACGCCTATCAATTCAGTCGTCAATGCATCATTTCAGAAAAATAAAGAGATAGAGAAAATGAGATGGTGATTGTGATTGTGTTGGGTGGTTGTAGGTTCAGTGACAGCGATCTATGGACGGAGAAAGTGATGGTAGCGGTAAAGGTGAGAAGGAAGAGAAGAAAATAAAAGTTTTAGGGTTTTGGTTATTAACTTTGAAAATTTTGTAAATATGAATAAACTAAAGGGTATGATACTAAACTCATTAAATAATTACATTTCACATAATTTATATAATAATTACCAAACGGAAGTCAATATCTAACAGAGTCAATGCGGGTCAACGTTGGTCTTTAGACCAAACGCAAAGGCTGGACAAATGTTAGACCAAACCCAGGTTTTGGTCAAAATCTGAGTACCAAAAACCAAATAACCTTATTGATTGTCGAATGGGGAAGTTTTAATTATTGATGTGGTGATTGTTTCTACAAGTAATTAATACATGTTTGTGCTTCTATGTAAAGTACGTATTTTAGCTTGTGCTTTATTTGATTTCTTTTCCAGATTTCCCCGTGACTCAGCGATTGAGTGAACTTACTCCTATTAATTATACTTTTCAGGTGTTGTTAGGGATCGTGAAGAAGTCTAATTGATTCCAGTTTTGGTGTATATTATGAAGATATTTAACTGAGGGTAGATATCTACACTTCTTCAAAAAAAAAAAATCGTTATGTAGTTGTGAGGCAGTGGAGATAATTATAGTTGGGTAGTTTTAATTATTTTCCATCGTTTCAACATTATTCATTTGTGAATCATTCAGGGGTCGTTAAAAACACCATATTTATTATAGACATATTCGTTTTATAGCAAGAAATAAAACTCCCTTCTGAGGATACAATTGTAATGGAATTGTGTTCATAATATTCAGTGGGTTATGTTAAAGCATTGCTCGGTTGAACCCACAAGTTTTGCTATCTCAATCTTGTTGTCAATGTTAGATCATAAAAACTATATCTTGATTTCTAGTCTACTAAGTCATGTCTTGGATTAGGTTAGAATTGTAATTGAGTATCAGAGATCACCTGGAAAAGCGGGGGTCTAACAACCACACCCAATATTTCTCTTAGCCATCTGTATGGACAAACTCCAATATAATTCAAAGAGAATCAACTAGACAGTCAGACTCAATCAATGGAAATATATCCAAGAGTTGTATCTCTGTTTCACAATGTAATCAGCAAATCAAACAGATAGAAATCCGTGAGCCTAATTATTATGTGAAACAACTTGAACGGTACCAAAGACCAATGTTCAAGTGTCAATCAATATAATCAACAACCAAAGGTTGGATTCTCAAATTGATTGAACTACGCACAACCTGTGATATTTCTATTATATAACAAAATATAATGCGGAAAAGAAATAACACAGACACCAGAAATTTTGTTAACGAGGAAACCACAAATGCAGAAAAACCCCGGAACCTAGTATAGATTTGAACACCACACTGTATTAAGCGGCTACAGACACTAACCTACTCCAAGTTAACTTCGTACTGGAATGTAGTTGAGACCTAAACAATCTCACACTGATCAAGGTACAGTTGCGCTCCTTACGTCTCTGAATCCCAGCAGGACTCTACGCACTTGATTCCCTTAGATGATCTCACCCACAACTAAGAGTTGCTACGACCCAAAGTCGAAGACTTGATAAACAAATCTGTCTCACACAGAAAATTCTATTGTATAGATAAATCTGTCTCCCACAGATAAACCTATGAGTTTTGTTCCGTCTTTTGATAAATCAAGGTGAACAGGAACCAATTGATATACAGGACTTATATTCCCGAAGAACAGCCTAGAAATATCAATCACCTCACAATAATCTTAATCGTATGGTAGCTAAACAAGATATTATCGAATCGAAAACGATGAGACGAAGATGTTTGTGACTACTTTTTATTTTGCCTATCGGAGATTAAATCTCGAGCCAATCTTAGAGAAGATAGTACTCAATCACGATAGAAACAACAAGATCAGATCACGCAACTACAAAGATAATAGTTGGGTCTGGCTTCAAAATCCCAATGAAGTCTATAAGTCGTTAGCCTACAGGGTTATGTGAAAAACCTAAGGTTGAAGGAGAATCGAATCTAGTCGCAACTAGTATCACACAGGAGGCGTGGGGATTAGGTTTTCCAGTTGCTAGAGTTATTCTTTATATAGTCTTCAAATCAGGGTTTGCAATCAATGTTACCTTGGTAACAAAGCATTCAATATTCACCGTTAGATGAAAACCTGATTAGACTCAAGCTAATATCTTTCAACCGTTAGATCGAACTTAGCTTGTTACACACAAATGAAATGTACCTTCATTTAGATATGAGTAACCGTACCTAAACGTGTACACCTTGTTGGCTCAACAATAGTTAACCGAAGTTAGCCATATGAACACTTTCATGTCAACCTCATTCATCTTAACCATAGCTAGTTCAAATAACTCAAATGAAACTAGTTCTAGAGTTGTTTAATTGTTAATATTCTTATAGAAGTATACAAGACACAATTGAAGCAAAATCGAGTTTGATTCACTAGAATCAAGTCATGAACATTATAGCCACGGTTTTCAAAAGATTGCATTCCTTATTATATAAATGTATTAGTTCATCAACAAACCGATTTAAGAACATCATCTACTTAGGTATGCATATGGGTATGCGTACCTAAATAGCCGGACCAAGTTTGGGTTTCTCCAGTACGTGAACTGGTAAGCATACCATCCAAACTCAGCAGAATTCCCGAACCTGGACCTTACACCAGTACGCGTACCGGTTTGAATACCAGGTTCCCGTACTTCACAAACCAACAAGTACGCATACGGGTATGCATTGAAAAAGCAGGGGTCTAACAACCACACCCAATATTTCGCTTAGCCATCTGTATGGACAAACTCCAATATAAATCCAAGAGAATTAATTAGACAGTCAGACTCAATCAATGGAAATATATCCAAAAGTTGTATCTCTGTTTCACAATGTAATCAGCAAATCAAACAGATAGAAATCCGTGAGCCTGATTATTATGTAAAAAACCTTGAACTGTACCAAAGACCAATGTTCAAGTGTCAATCAATATAATCAACAACCAAAGGTTGGATTCTAAAATTGATTGAACTACGCACAACCTGTAATATTTCTATTATATAACAAAATATAATGCGGAAAAGAAATAACACAGAAACAAGAAATTTTGTTAACGAGGAAACCGCAAATGCAGAAAAACCCCGGGACCTAGTCCAGATTTGAACACCAAACTATACTAAGCCGCTACAGACACTGGCCTACTACAAGTTAACTTCGGAATGGAATGTAGTTGAGCCCTAACAAAGTCTCACACCGATTAAGGTACAGTCGCGTTCCTTACGTCTTTGAATCCCAACAGGAATCTACGCACTTGATTCTCTTAGCTGATATCACCCACAACTAAGAGTTGCTACGACCCAAAGTCGAAGACTTGATAAATAAATCTTTCTCACACATAAAAGTCTATTGTATAGATAAATCTATCTCCCACAGATAAACCTATGAGTTTTGTTCCGTCTTTTGATAAATCAAGGTGAACAAGAACCAATTGATATACCGGACTTATATTCTCGAAGAACATCCTAGAAATTTCAATCACCTCACAATAATCTTAATCGTATGGTAGCGAAACAAGATATTGTCGAATCACAAACGATGAGATGTAGATGTTTATGACTACTTTTTATCTTGCCTATCGGAGATTAAATCTCGAGTTAATCTTAGAGAAGATAGTACTCAATCACGATAGAAACAGCAAGATCAGATCACGCAACTACAGAGAAAATAGTTGGATCTAGCTTCACAATCCCAATAAAGTCTTTAAGTCGTTAACCTACAGGGTTTCGTGAAAAACCTAAGGTTAAAGGAGAATCGACTCTAGTCACAACTAGTATCACACTGGAGGTGTGGGGATTAGGTTTCCCAGTTGCTAGAGTTCTTCTTTATATAGTCTCCAAATCAGGGTTTGCAATCAATGTTACCTTGGTAACAAAGCATTTAATATTCACCGTTAGATGAAAACCTGATTAGACTCAAGCTAATATCTTTCAACCGTTAGATCGAACTTAGCTTTTTACACACAAATGAAATATACGATCATTTAGATATGAGCAACCGTACCTAAACGTGTACACATTGTTGGCTCAACAATAGTTAACCGAAGTTAGCCATATGAAGACTTTCATGTCAACCGCATTCATCTTAACCATAACTAGTTCAAATGACTCAAATGAAACTAGTTCTAGAGTTGTTCAATTGTTTTTATTCTCATAGAAGTATACAAGACACAATTGAAGAAAAATCGAGTTTGATTCACTCAAATCAAGTCATGAACATTATAGCCACGGTTTGCAAAAGATTGCATTCCTTATTATATAAATGTATTAGTTCATGAACAAACCGATTTTAGAACATCATCTACTTAGGTATGCGTACCTAAGTAGCCGGACCAAGTTTGGGTTTCGCCAGTATGTGAACTGGTACGCATACCATCCAAACTCAGCAGAAATTCCCGGACCTGAACCTTACGTCAGTACGCATACCGGTTTGCATACCAGGTTCCCGGACTTCACAAACCAACCAGTACGCATACGGGTATGCATACCATGGTTCCCGGACATGGATTACATATATGCAAGTATGCATACTATGCTCAAATCCAATTGTTCTAAACTCTCATTTCCACTATTGAAACATTCTTGGAAAACGGGAATAGCTGTCTCACACAAACTATTAGCTTCAAAGAAATTTTCAAGTGATCGAATGATCAATATGAAACATTCCGAGTCTACACCAAATGACTGTCTCACAAAAATCATGTAAGATGTTACCAGGCGATTTTCACATGATTATCTTTTAACTTTCGTCAAGAATATAAGATGAACTTGGTTAAAGCAAAAGCTTACCAACACATATTTCGAGAAATATGTAAGCGAGTTAAACTCAGCTCGAAATATCAAATGTGTATAATCGAAGTCTATATAGCTATACGACTTTTTTCTCAAATAGGAGATAGAGTAGATAGACTTTTGAGTGATAGATTAGTTCAAGTCTCCATATACCTTTTGTTGATGAAGTTCCACAAGCTCCCCTTAGTAGTTCTTCGTCTTCAATCGTTCAACGCCGTAAAGTCTAATGCTCAACTACACTTTCTATCCTAATCCGAGACTTAGCTATAAGTAGACTAGAAATCAATACTTATAGTTTTGGCAACTAAACTTGAAAACAAGCTTGAGATAGCAACGCTTGCGAGTTCGACCGAGCAGTGTTCTAACATGCATACTATGGTTCCCGGACATGGATTACATATATGCAAGTACGCATACTATGCTTAAATCCAATTATTCTAAACTCTCATTTCAACCATTGAAACATTCTTGGAAGACGGGAATAGCTGTCTCACACAAACTATTAGCTTCAAAGCAATTTCAAGTGATTGAATGATCAATACGAAATATTCCAAGTCTACATCAAATGACTTTCTCGCACAAATCATGTAAGATGTTACCAGGCGATTTTCACATGATCATCGTTTGACTTTCGTCAAGAATATAAGATGAACTTGGTTAAAGCGAAAGCTTACCAACATATATTTCGAGAAATATGTAAGCGAGTTAAACTCAACTCGAAATATCAAATGTGTATAATCGAAGTCTATATAGCTATACGACTTTTGTCTCAAATAGGAGATAGAGTAGTTAGACTTTTGAGTGATATATGAGTTCAAGTCTCCACATAACTTTTGTTGATGAAGTTCCACAAGATCCCCTTAGTAGTTCTTCGTCTTCAATCGATGAACGCCGTAAAGTCTAATGCTCAACTACACTTTCTATCCTAATCCGAGACTTAGCT